>CM035407.1:74473887-74486387 GCA_020310875.1 Ceratopteris richardii
GCCAACCAAGGAAGAACATGAAAAGCTCAACACATGGTGTGCTAAGGATGCATTGGCAAGGTCTTACTTACTCAACTCCATCTCTGATTTTCTTTTACCACATATTAGAAATTTTAAGACATCCCAAGAAACTTGGAAAACCTTGTCATCATATTTTTCCTCCAACACAAGGGCTAGGAAAAATCAGTTGTGGGTTGAATTTACAACTCTAAGAAAGCAACCTAAGCAAGTTGTTTCAGAATTTATGACCAAGATTAAAGATGTAGCAGATCAGTTAGCAAGCATAGGAGAAGAGATTGAAGAAGAACATATTGTAAGGCAAGTGATCAATGGGATCAAGGCTGATGACAAATGGGAAAGCTTCACCACTGCCATGGATCTCTACATGGACATGCAAATACCAGATTTAACAACTCTCATGGGACAACTATTTACACATGGAGCAAAGATCAACAAGAATGGAGATACATCCAAAGGTAATAACTCTTATGCCCTATACACTGATAAGAAGTCTAAGGACAAAGGCAAAAGCAAGAAGATGGAAGATGAAGGCTCTACCTCCCAAGCCAACTATGCAGGGAGAGGTAGATCTTCAAGAGGAAGGGGTAGAGGAGGTAAGCAAGGTAGGGGGAGATCCTATAACTCCTCACCATCTAACATTTGTGGTTTATCAAATCATACTACAGATGAGTGTTTCAGGAATTACAAGAATCAGAGAGGAAGAGAATACCAAAGAGGTGGATACCCACAGTCTAGAGGTAGATTCAACAATCACCAAGGCTACAACAACAATTACAACAATAATTACAATGGCAACTACCAAGGAGGATTCAAATCCAGAAAGGACTACAACAACTACACAGAGGAGCAAGATGACTCTCTTCTGATCATGAATATGACTTCAAAGTCAGGTACAAATGATGATCACCTATTCTACATTGACTCAGGATGCTCAGATCATGTGGCTCGCAATGTAGCACTACTCTCTGATCTTGAGGAACCAAAAGGTAAGCATCAAGTCCAAATAAGCGATGATACAAAGGATTTAGTAGTTAAGGTTGGAAATGTTAAGACTTGTGATGGAAATCATAATTTTTTGAGCAGGGTACTCCATGTACCAACCATTACCGAAAACTTAATGAGTGTTGGACAGATTCTGGAGAAAGGTTTACAAGTGAGATTCAACCAATATGGAGCATTTGTGGAGGATCCAAGACATGGATTCAAGAGGATTGCTAAATCAGAAAAATCAGGTAGAAATTTTACTTTTGAGTTAGAAGACACAAAGAATATTGCATTATACAGTTATAAGGATCAAACACTTTCAGAGCTTGAGATTTGGCACAAAAGATTAGGACATATAGGGGAAAGAACCTTGAAGCAAATGTGCAGGGACCAATGTGTGCTTGGGTTACCTAATGTATCGAAGAAACACATGATTTACAAGTGTAGTGCTTGTCAATTTGGGAAGTCACACATATTACCTTTCTCAAGGAAAGGATACATGCATGAAGACTACCTAGAGCTTGTCCACACAGATGTATGGGGACCAAGCAAAGACCCCTTAGTCTCAGGTTCAGGGTACTATGTGTCTTTTATTGATGACTATAGCAGATGGACTAGATTGTACTTTATGACGCACAAGGATGAGGTATTTACTTGCTTTAAAAAATATCTTGCATTAGTTGAAAATCAAGCAGGAAGGAATTTGAAGAGGCTAAGGTCAGATGGAGGAGGTGAGTACTTCTCCAATGAATTTGAAAATTTCTTGCAGGACAGAGGCATCAAAAGAGAAATAACCACAAGGTATTCTCTTGAACAGAATGGGGTAGCTGAGAGAAGAAATAGGTTAATTGTGGAGATAGCTAGGTCTATGTTGAATGAAAAAAAGTTTCCTAACTATGTATGGGCAGAAAGTGTTTCTACTGTCACTTACCTTATAAACAGGTTACCATCTAAGTCTCTTGATGGTATGACACCCTATGAAGCATGGCATGGGAAGAGACCCTCACTTGACCATTGCAAAATTTTTGGATGTATAGCATATGTGCACATTCCTTCTTAGATAAGAGGTAAGCTAGACCCAAAGGCAGAAAAATGCATTTTTATTGGGTATGATTTACATAAAAAAGGTTACAAGTTTTATAATCCTACCAATAAGGGATTTATGGTAAGCGGAGATGTCTTTGATGAAAATGATTCTTGGTATGAGAATGAATGCAGGAAGGTCAAACTACCCTATGATTTGGAAGAGGAATTTCCAAAACTTGCAAAGGAGGAACCTACTCAGAATGAAGACTCAAGTTCAGATGAAGAAGACACTATCAACCTTGAAGAGTTCAAGGCATGGAAGTCCAAGGGCAAAATGAAGATGAAGAAGCTTGAAGACATACCTGAATCTTCAGCTCAACCATTTAGAAGATCACAAAGAGAAAGATACATCTCTTGTTACTAAACATTCGGTTTATATTGCCAAAGATTTGTTAAGTGAAGAACCAGGATCATATGAAGAAGCAATAACCAAATCAGAATGGAAAGAAGCTATGGATGAGGAGATTGAAGCACTCAAGGAGAGTGACACATGGGACTTAGTACCTAAGAGGGACTCCACGAAGGTAATAGGATCCAGATGGATCTATAAATTGAAAAGAAATTCTGATGGAACAATTAATAGGTAGAAAGCCAGATTGGTAGCCAAACGTTTTGCACAAACCCAAGGCATTGACTATGAAGAAACATTTTCTCCTATGGCCAAGATGCCAACAATCAGAGTGTTGGTAAGTGTGGTTGCATCAAAAAATGGGAATATGTACCAATTAGATGTCAAGAATGCTTTCTTGAATGGATGGATTTCAGAGGAGGTATATATGTCACAACTTGCTGGCTATGAAGACCCTAAGAAGGTAACACATGTTTGCAAATAAAAAAAGGCTTTATATGGATTAAAGCACGCACCTAGGGCATGGAATTACAGGTTAACTACATACCTCCAAGACCAAGGATTTGTTATGAGCAAGGCAAATACTTCTCTATTCATCAAGAGAAGTAATTCAGAGGTAATATACCTTTGTGTTTATGTTGATGACATCATCATTATAGGTAATGATGTCAATGGAATCAGATATATCAAAAGTCAAATGATGAAGGAGTTGCAGATCAATGATCTTGGTCTATTGAAGTATTTTTTGGGACTTGAATTAGTCTACACTAATTCAGGGATATATATTACTCAAAAAAAGTATATACAGGACATGTTGAAGAAGTTTTACTTGCAGGATGCCAAAGTAGCAAGCACTCCAATGGAGGTAAACCAAAAGCTAAGTGCCCATGAAGGTGATGAAGTCAATGATATTACAGGTTATCAAAGTATGGTGGGTAGTTTGAACTATGCTACCTTAACAAGGATAGATATTGCATATGGAGTTAGTGTGCTAAGTCAATTTATGCACAAGCCAAGCATACCTCACTTAGAGGCTGCCAAGAGAATCTTGAAGTATCTCAAGGGTACACAGAACCATGGTTTGTATTTCCCTTACACTTCAGCTATTGATATCAAAATTTATTCAGATGCAAATTGGGCAGGATGCAAGGATGATAGGAGGAGCACTTCTGGATATATTTCTTTTGCAGGAGACAAACCAATTTCATGGTCTTCTGAGAAGGAACCTACTGTTGCTTTGTCTTCCACAGAGGTAGAGTATTGAGGACTCGCTAATGCCACACAAGAAGCAATTTGGATTAAGCCATTATATACAGAATTGGGTTTACTCACTAGGTCTCCAATAATCTTTGGAGATAATACAAGTTCTCTTCACCTTGCAGCTAATCGTATTTATCATGCTAGGAGCAAACACATAGAGGTCCATTACCATTATGTGAGAGAGAAATTGATAAGCAAGGACATTCAACTAACCTATGTATCAACCAACATGCAATGTGCAGATTTGTTAACTAAAGCTCTGGATGGAACTAAACTTTGTAGGTTCAAATCCATGATTGGATTGCAGGATATACTTGAAGATTGAAGCTAAAGACTGAAGCCAAAATGTTTGGCTTGAGGGGGAGCTGTTGGTGTAAATCACAACCCTACACATTTGGCTTAAAGGATGCATTGAAGTCTATACATACATGAAGAAGCATAGGAACATATGCTAGTGGTTAACTACCACTTTATCTCATTGTAAAAGTCAAATTGACTTGGAATCTCTTGTAATCACCTACCAAAAGGATTCATAGAAAAATTATTTGTTTGATTGAAAGAATATCTCCAAGCATTTAGGAGCTTGATCATAGGGAGCCAAAAGTTTGAATTTAATTCAAATTTTTATCCATCTCTTATAAAAGTGGACATGAAAAGTCACGGGTAAGAGAGAGTACTCCCGAGCCTATCATTACTGATTTTTGAGTGTGTGTGAGGTCTACACTCTAGCCTACACCTCTCTACACCATTTGGCAATGATGTTCATGCCAACGGAGTTGTATACAAGTGTTCATTAATACATACATTCACATTGTCCATATCTGAGTTCTCTGTTAGTCTACTCAAAAGTCTGTCAACTTGTCAAGGGCATATGTGAGTCATTTCTTCACCAAATTCAGTGATTCAAAGCTTGTTGGATTCCGCTTGAAGTTATCTACATACTATCAAAGTTTTGAAGACATTCTATTAAGCCATTTTGGAGAAATCTACGTCGAGGAGATCTCTGGTCATTTTCTACTACAGTCCTAAAAAGTCGGGGGTATAGCTTAATTTGCTAAATTGATTTCTCTTAGCATAGTTTATCATTTTACATCATTCCACTTGGAATAGGTAGCTTACTAAGCTAATTAGATACACCTAAAAGGAAGTTTTCCAATTCCTACTGTGCTAGTCATACTAAGCAAAATACCCAGCACATATCAAGACAAAAATAGAAGGTTTTCTTGAGTTTGTGAACTACAAAGGTATCTGTTTTGATTCAATCATTGTGCACATCATTTCAAAAGTACATAGGACAATTTATAGTGTCATTGGAAAGCTAACGAGGTCTAGTTATCAACTCTGAAGCAAAAGAGGGCTGGTACAAAGCAGGTTTAGCAGTACCTACTCAATATCTTGGAGCATCCATCCATCTTCCCAACAATGTCCTCCATAGGTGCACAAGGCATGACCGATGTTACCTTGAATCTTCAATGTGAACAATCTTCCTTCTTTCTTCCCTGAAACAATTTGTTTATACCCATTGCTAGGGTCTTCCACAAAAACGCCTTCATTAGCGAACCTAACTTCATAACGTTTTCAATAATTTGTCATACACTTATCAGATTCTTTGGAATTGTAGGAACATACAAAACCTTACTCAAGAGAGTACTACCATCCTTGGCCTTCATTGATCCAATTGACTTCACATTGTGCTTTGTATTATCACGTGTTTGAACTACATGCTTAGTTACCTTATTCTCCAAATCAATCATCAAAGCTATGTTGCCACTCAGGTGATTGCTAGGCCCTAAGTCAATGTAGAAGACTCTTTGGTCTTCACTTTGCCTTTCACAAGTTGCATTCATTATCACTGTTGAATCCTCCTTTTGATCTGAAGCATAATTATAGTAAGTATTGTTGTATTTTTGACTTTGGAATCCTCTACCTGCATTTCTTTCAAAGTAACCTCTACTAGTTCTACCTCTGGAATTACCTCTTTGATTTATGCCACCTCTTCCTCTTGAATTAAAATTCTGATTATATTCACCATTATTCTGAGTGTTATGCCAACAATCATGAGCTAAGTGATTTGTCTTACCACAAATCCAGCAAGCTTTGACTCCATCTTTATTACTTCTACCTCTTCCTCTACCTTTGCCACCTCCTCTTCCTCTTAGGAAGTTAGCTTGGCTAGTTGTCCCTTCATCTTCATTTGCTTGTTGTTTCCCTTTGCTATTCTTCTTTTTATCCTTTGAATACATTGCTTGACCTGCACTTTTATCACCTTCACCTTTGACATCCTGCTCAAAGATTAGCATGTGTCCAGCAACTGATTTAAATCAGGAGTAAAATGATCTAGTGATAATTCAGTAGACAAAATGAATGGCTTCCATTTGTCATCACCTCTCAAACCTGTGAGGATTTGCCTTACCAATTTATCCTCCTCAATATCTTCATCAACTGCTCCTAATGCATCTGCAATGTCTTTCATCCTTGTTACATAATTTGAGATGGATTGAGAGGCCTTCTTCTTGAATGTGGTAAACTCTACCCACAAGGATGCCTTTCTTGACTTTGTGGTGTTTTGGAAATGCTCCTCCAAAGCATTCCATATATCACTTGCACTTATCAAGACCTCTAATGTGAGGTAGCAAATAGTCATGAACTCCCATGTAGATAATGCTCCTGGCTTGAGCATCTCTCTTCATCGAAGTCTTCAATTCTGACAACTCATCCCTAGCTAGAACACTAGGATCTCTGAACTGAGGCTTTTCTTCTTCACCTGTGATATAACCAATCAGGTCTTTGCTCAGAAGATGAGCTTCCATCCTCATTGACCATGCTGGATAGTTCTCTCTATCCAATTTCTCTATCTGAAGAGAATTTCCCATCCTTTCTTCACTTGTGAATTAAATCCTTCAAGCTTTATGAGGAATAAGGTTACCTTTGCTTCGAATGAAGTTGCTTTTGTCTTCCTTGATATCTTCTGGCCTCCTTTTCAAGCTTTGCTTTCAAGCTTTCACCCTTTGTATCTTCAAATGTTTAATTCTTTATAACTGCAGCAATCGGGGTCCTCCTTTCTTCAATTTTGATGCTTCCTGCTCTGATACCACTGATGGAGAGTGTTAATCTCCAAAAGAACACGTTATTCTTAAAGTTAGAGCACCTCTATATCAAGAATTGATGGAGAGTGTTAATCTCCAAAAGAATGAGTTAACCTTGAAATTAGATCACCTCTATATCAAGGTTAACCTTAGACTCCACCAAACTTAGAGATCATTCATCAAATTATCAGAAATATTGAAAGTTCTGAAAAATTCAACTTCTCTGAAAAGTCTGCTGCAGATTAGTCACTCATTGACTAATCAATCCTGTAAAGTTTTTGATAAAACTTTGCACAACACTTCGCCTTAAGGTTGCGCAACTTTGCCAAGTTAAATCTCTCAAAAAGATTAAGTACACTCTGAGAAATGTGTGAAACACTTTACCTATGTCTGAAAGTGCTTCTCTGCAATGGCGACTTTGACACCTGCAACTTCTTAGCATTGGTTCTCCCAACTCTGAACCCGTTTGATCAAGATCTTTTAGCCATAGATGGCTTACCTTCCAACTTAAATTTTAAGCCCTCATTTGTGTAAAACTTTACACTGTGGACTGAGCACTGGCCATTTCTTTGAAGATGAAATATGCGCCAGATTTCTCGACTCTCAGAACATCTTCATATATGAATGTTCCTAAGCAAAATTCTCTCAACCTGATTGAAATTAAACTCTCAAATTCTAGCCATAGATAGATTAGCTATGGACTTAGATACGTGCAAAAGGATTCTTCAAAAGATTAAGCACAGAAGGAGAATGGAAGAGAAGATCAACGCGCAGAATTCTTCTAAATTTTCTTCTTCATTACTTTTCACACATATGGTTGATGATACATACAATGTTCATCACCTCTTCACCTATTCTTCTCTATCTGATCTATATCACTCTCTCTACTTATGAATACGTATCTGTAGATATATATACGAGTCTAACTCGTCATCCTTTTACAAAATACATTGAACTATTTACAAGAGTAATATACAAAAGAAACATTTCTGATTCCATTTTCTTCCTCTGAAAGTAATCTTCATTCTTCCATATGTCTTCTCACTTTGATCTTCATAGAATCACTATTGATGATTGCTCTGCTCCAACAGCTCCCCCTCAATCTTCAATTGTGATTACCTGCATCTTCTTTATTCCTGCCATATCTTTAAACCTCTGCAATTTAGGTCCATCCAAACTTTTAGTCATCATATCTGCAAGTTGATCTTTTGTAGGGGTGTGTATGACTTCAATTTCCTTCTCAATGACCTTCTCTCTCAGAAAATGATATTGTATTTCAATATGCTTAGTTCTAGCATGAAATACAGGATTAGCTGCCAAGTATAATGAACTCATATTGTCTCCATAAATAATAGGAGTACTCTGAATCACATCAAAAACTTTCAAAAGTGTCTTTAGCCATATTACCTCTTTTGCAGCTTCCACCATACCTTTATATTCTGCTTCTGTAGATGACAAAGCAACTGTATGTTGCTTCTTGGAACACCATGAAATCAATTTGTCTCCTACATAGCACAAGTATCCATGTGTTGATCTTCTATCATCAACATTACCTGCCCAATCTGCATCACTATATATCTTGATTCTTGTATCTGAAGTAAACCCATAGTACAACCCTTCTTTGAGTGTACCCTTGATGTACCTAAGTACTCTTTGTCCTGCAATCCAATGTTCCTTTCTAGGACAATGCATGAATTGTGAAAGCACACCAACTGCATATGACAAGTCAGGCCTTGTCAATGTAGCATAAATCAAGCTACCAACCAAACTTTGATAGAGTTTCATATCTCTGAACTCTTCTCCTCCAAACCTAGACAATTTATGGTTCACTTCCAAAGGTGTAGGTGCAACCCTGCAATCTTCCATTTTAAATTTGGTTAGCAAATTTTTAAGATACCTTTCTTGGGTCACATATACTCCATGTTGAGTATAAGAAATCTCCATTCCCAAGAAGAATGATAGGTTCCCCAAATCACTGATTTTGAACTCTTTCTCCATCTGTTTCTTGATCATTTGCATCCCTTTATCATCTGTTCCTGTAAGTATTATGTCATCAACATAAATACACACATAAATGAACCCATCTTCACTTGCTTTGACTAGCAAGCTACTATCTGCCTTTGATGCTTGAAATCCAAGATCATTCAAGAATTTCACAAGCCTATAATTCCAAGCCCTTGGGGCTTGCTTCAACCCATACAAAGCTCTCTTGAGCTTACACACATAATTTGGACTCACTTGATCTTTGAACCCATCTGGTTGCTCCATGTAGACTTCATCTGAAATGTAACCATTCAAGAAAGCATTTTTAACATCTAATTGAGACAACTTCCAACCTTTACAAGCAGCAATTGCAATGAGTGTCCTGATGGTTGTCATCTTTGCCACAGGACTATAAGTCTCATCATAATCCACTCCATATGTCTGTGCATATCCTTTCACAACAAGTCTAGCTTTGTACCTAGACACACTTCCATCTGCAAATCTTTTAGTCTTGTAAACCCACTTACATCCAATGATCTTCTGGCTATTAGGTTTAGGAACCAAATCCCATGTTTGATTCTCTATCAATGCATCATACTCCTCTTGCATAGCATCTTCCCAATTCTTCTTCCCTTTGGCTTCTTCATATGTAGAAGGGTCTTCATCTGCTTTTACCAAATAAGCATAATCTTTAGTAGTTAAGAATGAAGTGTCATAGCTATACCTTGTAGGTTGCCATTTGTGCCTAGATGATCTCCTAACTTCTGCACTTCTTGAGGTCTCTGGTTCATCACATTCTGGATCAAACCTTGGCCTCTCTTCAACTTCAATCTGCACTTCATTACTCTCACTTTCATCAAGTAATTGAATCTTTGCTTTACCTTTCCTTTGTTCCACTACTTCTTCATCATCTGCATGTACATTATATTTACCTGCATACCAAGTACCTTGCTCATCAAATGTAACATCCTTGGATACAATAAATTGCTTTGTGGATGGACTCCACAACCTGTATCCCATTTGCTTATCATCATAACCAATGAATACATACTTCTCTGCCTTAGGCTCCAACTTATGCCTCAATTGAGATGGCACATATGCATATGCCAAGCATCCAAATATTCTGCAATGATCCAAGGTAGGTTTCTTACCCCACCAAGCTTCATATGGTGTCATACCCTGCAAAGCTTTACAAGGCAATCTATTAACCAAATATGTAGCTGTATTAACAGCCTCAGCCCACAAATAATTTGGGCAATTCTTCTCTTTCATCATGGACCTTGCAAACTCAACAAGAGTCCTATTTCTTCTTTCTGCTACCCCATTTTGTTGAGGAGAGTACCTGCAAGTAACTTCTCTCTTTATACCTGCATTCCACAAATAATCATTGAACTCATTTGAAAAATACTCTCCCCCTCCATCTGACCTTAGTCTCTTGAATTTTTGACCTGTAATCCTTTCTGCATATGCATGATAGTGTTTAAATGTATTAAACACTTCTGACTTTTCCTTAATCACATAAATTGTGATCCACCTGGTAGCATCATCAACATATATGACATAATATCTTGAACCATTTATACTAAAGTCCTTTGAAGGACCCCACACATCTGTATGCACCAATTCAAGTCTTTCTGAGTACATAAATCCATGCTTGGAATAGGATTGCTTATGAGCCTTACCTAATTGACATGCCTCACATCTGTATGTCATGTGTTGACCTGCAATGTTAGGCATTCCAAGCACTGAATCATTATTAATCATTTCTTTGATACCTCTTTCATTAAAATGTCCAAGTCTTTTGTGCCAAAGATCCAATTCTGACACCTTCTGCTCTCCATATGTGAACATAGCATGTCCAACATTTCCTTGTACCTTCAATGTGAAAAGTCTTCCTTCTTTCTTTCCTGCAATAACTTGTTTATACCCTTGACTAGGATCTTCCACATAAACTCCATCATTGGTAAACCTTACCTCATAACCTTTTTCCACAATTTGACCTACACTGATCAAATTCTTTGGAATTGTGGGAACATAAAGTACCTTACTCAGAAGAGTGCTCCCATCCTTAGCTTTGACTGAACCAATTGACTTTACCTTATGCTTTGTATTATCACCTGTCTGCACTGTATGATTAATTGCATTGTGATCTAGGTCAGTCATTAAAGCAATATTTCCACTCAAATGATTACTACATCCTGAATCAATATAAAACACTCTCATGTCCTCATGTGAAGTTTCACATGTATTCATAATGAGAGTTGAGTCCTCCTTTTGATCTGATGCATAGTTGTAATAGGTGTTATTATAGGATTGATTTTGGAAGCTTCTTCCTCCACCTCTTCCAAAAGAATTCCTACCACCTCTACCTCTGAAGTTTCCTCTCTGAAATCTACCACCTCTTGCTCTTTGATTAAAGTTCTGATAATTACCATTGTTTTGATTATTGTGCCAACAATCATGAGATAGATGATTGGTCTTACCACATATCCAACAAGCTCTTGCATTATCTTTGTTGTTTCTGCCTCTTCCTCTACTTCTGCCATTTCCTCTTCCTCTTATGAAGTTTGCTTGGTTTGATGTACCTTCTTCTTCACCTGATTGTTGCTTCCCTTTGTTGGTTTTCTTCTTGTCTTTAGAATACATTGCATGACCTGCACTCTTATCAACATCTCCTTTGATATCATTCTCAAAAGTTAGCATATGACCTAACAATTGATTCAAATCAGGAGTAAAGTGATCTAATGAAAGTTCTGTAGATAAAATGAAAGGCTTCCATTTCTCATCTCCTCTTAGTCCTGTGAGTATTTGTCTTACCAATTTGTCTTCTTCAATATCTTCATCAACTGCACCTAAAGAATCTGCAATGTCCTTCATCTTTGTCACATAATCAGAAATTGATTGTGAGGCCTTCTTCTTGAAGGTAGTAAACTCTGCCCATAGTGAAGCCTTCCTTGACTTGGTTGTATTTTGGAAATGCTCTTCCAAAGCATTCCAAATGTCACAAGCACTTTCAAGTCCTCTAATGTGAGGAAGCAAATAGTCATTGACTGTCATGTAGATGATGCTTCTTGCTTGAGCATCCTTCTTCATCCAATTCTTCAAGTCTGCAAGCTCCTCCCTAGTTGGAACACTAGGATCTCTGAATTCTGGCTTTTCTTCATCTCCTGTGATGTATCCTATCAGATCTTTGCTCATAAGGTGAGCTTCCATCCTCATAGACCATGCAGGATAGTTCTCTCTATCCAACTTTTCAATTTGGAGACTATCTCCCATCTTTACTTCACCTGTAACTTCAAATCTTTAACCTTTACAGATAATGAATGTACCTTTACTTCGAATGTTGCTCCTTCTGATCCTTTTGATACTCTTTGTATGTCTTCCTTCAAGTTTTCTTCAATCTTTACCCTTCTGCACCTTCAAAATGTAAAATTTTGTATTTCTGCAATAGTCGGAGTCTTCTTCACTTCAATTTTGACACAACCTGCTCTGATACCACTGATGGAGAGTGTTAATCTCCAAAAGAATGAGTTAACCTTGAAATTAGATCACCTCTATATCAAGGTTAACCTTAGACTCCACCAAACTTAGAGATCATTCATCAAATTATCAGAAATATTGAAAGTTCTGAAAAATTCAACTTCTCTGAAAAGTCTGCTGCAGATTAGTCACTCATTGACTAATCAATCCTGTAAAGTTTTTGATAAAACTTTGCACAACACTTCGCCTTA
>CM035407.1:74511387-74513887 GCA_020310875.1 Ceratopteris richardii
TCAGGTTTACAAATGAAGGAGTATTTGTGGAAGATCCAGAGAATGGATATAATCAGATTGTCTTTGGTAAGAAAGAAGGTAGACTCTTTACTTTAAGAGTGCAAGGGAACATTGGTCAAGCTTTGCTCACACATGGTGAAGGAGTGATTACAGAACTTGATCTGTGGCATAAGAGATTAGGTCACTTTAATGAAAGAGGAATTAAAGCTATGGTTGCTAATCAGTCTGTACTAGGATTACCAAATGTGCAAAGTCAACATATGGTTTATAAATGTGAAGCATGTCAAATGGGTAAAGCACACAGGTTACCATTTCAGAAGAAAGGATTCAAACATGATGGATTACTAGAGCTCATTCATACAGATGTATGTGGACCAACAAAAGAAGGATCTATCAGTGGCTCAAGGTACTATGTTCTTTTCATTGATGATGCTACAAGATGGATAACATTATATGTTTTGAAGGAAAGATCAGAAGTGTTTGGAGCTTTCAAGCATTTTCATGCATATGCAGAGAGAGTCACAGGTCAAAAGCTTAAGAGACTGAGGTCTGATGGAGGGGGAGAATATTTCTCCCAAGAGTTCAATGATTATCTTTGGAATGCAGGTATTAAGAGAGAAATAACTTGCAGGTATACACCACAACAAAATGGTGTAGCAGAAAGAAGGAACAGGACTTTGGTTGAGTTTGCTAGAGCTATGCGAAAGGAGAAGAACTGTCCAAATTATCTTTGGGCTGAGGCTGTAAATACAGCTACATATCTTGTGAATAGATTACCATGTGCAGCTCTGAATGGAATGACTCCATATGAAGCTTGGTGGGGTAAGAAACCAACACTAGATCATTGTAAAGTGTTTGGATCAATTGCATATGCTTATGTGCCATCACAACTTAGGCATAAACTTGAACCAAAGGCAAAAAAATATGTGTTCATTGGTTATGATGAAAAGCAGATGGGTTACAGGTTGTGGAATCCTTTAACCAAACAATTTCTTGTTTCTAGAGATGTTACATTTGATGAACAGAAAAGTTGGTATGCAGATCAAAGTCATACAGCTGAAGAATTTGAAGAAGAGGTAAGAAGATGTGAGAAAGGAAAATCAATTGTGCAGGTAAATAGAGATGAAGACTATATGCAAGCAAGTACATCCACAAGTGGATTAACAAGAAGAAATGAAGAAGCTCCTATATTTGATGAAGAAGTGTATCCAGACACATATGAAGAATGTGAACCAAGAAGGTCAAGGAGGAGTAGAAGACAACCAGAAAGGTATTCTTATGATACTTCTTACATAACTCATAAGAACTATGCATATATGGTCAAAGATGATGAAGAACCTCAGAACTATGATGAAGCTAAAGGTAAGAAGCAATGGGAAGAAGCAATGAAGGAAGAATTCAATGCACTGGAGGAGAACAAGACATGGGAACTTGTTCCTAAACCAAATGGTAAGAAAGTAATTGGAAATAAATGGGTTTATAAAGTGAAGAAGCTTGCAGATGGAAGTATAGCCAGATACAAAGCTAGATTGGTGGTGAAAGACTATGCCCAGACCTATGGCATAGATTATTATGAGACATTCAGTCCCGTAGCTAAGATGTCAACTATAAGGACAATCATTGCTATTGCAGCTTCAAAAGGATGGACCCTAAGTCAATTGGATATAAAAAATGCCTTCTTGAATGGATACATATCAGATGAGGTATACATGGAACAACCTCAAGGGTTTATAGATTCCAGGTATCCAAATTTTGTTTGCAGGTTGAGAAGAGCATTGTATGGATTGAAGCAAGCTCCAAGAGCTTGGAACTATATACTGGTGAAGTATCTCAATGATCTTGGATATCAAAGTTCAAAAGCAGACCCAAGTCTACTTATCAGAAGAACAGAGGAAGGTACAATCTACATTTGTATTTATGTAGATGACATTATAATCACAGGTACTTCAGATGAAGGAATCAAGGAGGTAAAGAGATTACTTGAAAAAGAATTCAAGATCAGTGATCTAGGAAAGTTGTCATACTTTCTTGGAATGGAAGTTACTTATACAGATCATGGCATATATGTGTCACAAGAAAGGTATCTTCTGAACTTGTTGAAGAAGTTTGATATGGAAAATTGTAGAGAAGCTTCAACTCCACTTGAAGTTAATCACAAGCTCAGTAAATATGATGGTGCAGAATACAAAGATATGAGGAAGTATCAATCTCTTGTGGGTAGTTTGATTTATGCTACACTAACAAGACCTGATCTTAGTTATGCAGTGGGAGTCTTGTCACAATTCATGCATTGTCCAAAGGACCCACATTGGATTGCAGGTCAAAGAGTTCTCAGATATATAAAAGGAACTATAAAAGAAGGATTATATTATCCTTTTACATCAGATTTGAAGTTGAGAGCCTATAGTGATTCAGATTGGGCAGGTAACCAGGATGACAGAAGATCAACTCATGGTTACAGGATATACATTGGTGATAAGCTTGTAAGTTGGTGTTCAAA
>CM035407.1:74518887-74521387 GCA_020310875.1 Ceratopteris richardii
TTCCTTCATTGCTACTTCCCATTGTCTCTTACCTTTTGCTTCATCATAGCTTTGAGGTTCTTCATCTTCCTTAACCATGTAAGCATAATTTTTCTGAGTCAAGTAAGAAGTGTCATATGAATACCTTGTAGGTTGATTCCTTATTCTGGTTGACCTTCTTGGTTCACACACTTCATATCTATCTGGATGTACTTCTTCATCAAATATTGGCCCATCTTCATTCCTTCTATATGATCCAACTCTTGATGTGCTTGCTTGCATATGTTCTTCATCTCCATCTATCTGCATATGTGATTTACCTCTTGCACTCCTTCTTATCTCTTCCTCAAATGTTTCAAGCTCACATTCTTTATCTGCATACCAACTCTTCTGTTCATCAAAGGTCACATCTCTGGAAACAATAAAATGTTTAGTTAAAGGACTCCATAGTCTATAACCCATTTGCTTTTCATCATACCCAATAAACACATATCTTTCTGCCTTTGGTTCAAGCTTATGTCTGAGTTGTGATGGTACATAAGCATAGGCAATTGACCCAAACACTTTACAATGGTCAAGTGTTGGTTTCTTACCCCACCAAGCTTCATAAGGGGTCATACCATTCAAAGCTCCACATGGTAGCCTATTCACAAGATATGTGGCTGTATTTACAGCCTCAGCCCAAAGATAATTAGGGCAATTCTTTTCTTTTAACATTGCTCTTGCAAATTCAACCAATGTTCTATTCCTCCTTTCTGCCACCCCATTATGTTGAGGTGTATACCTGCAAGTTATCTCTCTCTTGATACCTGCATTCCAAAGATAATCATTAAACTCTTGGGAGAAGTATTCTCCCCCTCCATCAGACCTTAGCCTCTTGAGTTTGTGACCTGTAACTCTTTCTGCATAAGCATGAAAATGTTTGAAGGCTCCAAAGACTTCTGATCTTTCCTTTAGAACATAAAGGGTTATCCACCTTGTAGCATCATCAATAAACAAAACATAATACCTAGATCCATTTATTGAACCTTCTTTTGTTGGTCCCCATACATCTGTATGTATGAGTTCAAGCAAACCATCATGCTTGAAACCTTTCTTCTGGAATGGTTGTCTATGAGCTTTTCCCATCTGACAAGCTTCACACTTGTATATCATATGTTGATTCTTCACATTTGGTAGTCCCAATACAGATTGATTTTCCACCATAGTTTTGATTCCTCTTTCATTGAAATGTCCCAATCTTTTATGCCAAAGATCTAACTCTGTAATTACTTCATCACCATGTGTAATTAGGGCTTGACCAACATTTCCTTGCACTTTGAGAGTAAAAAGTCTACCTTCCTTCTTGCCACAAACAATGGGTTTGTAAGCATCCTCTGGATCTTCAACAAATACCCCTTCATTTGTAAATCTGACTTGAAAACCTTTTTCCACTATTTGTCCAACACTAATCAGATTCTTTGGTATTGTTGGAACATACAAAACATTTGTTAATAAATCAGCTCCACTCCTGCACTTCACTTTTCCAATTGAATGCACATTATGCTTTGTATTGTCACCTGTTTGTACTGTATGACTTGAATTTCCTTCTTCCAATTCTGACAATAATTCTATATTACCTGATAAATGATTTGAACAACCAGAGTCAATATAGAATACCTTGAGATCCTCCTTCTCTGATGAACTTATTGAATTCATCATCAATGTTGTATGGTTGTCATTCTGTGTATCATTTGCATAATTGTAATATGTGGTGTTGTATGATTGGTTCTGATTCCAATTTCTTCCACCACCTCTACCAAAACTTCCTCTTGAATTATGTCTTCCTCTTTGAAATTGATTCTGAAACCTTCCACCTCTTCCTCTGCCATTGTTGTTCTGATTTTGACTTGCTCCTTGTTGATTATGCCAACAATCATATGCTAGATGATTGCTCAATCCACAAATCCAACATGTCTTCTTGTTATTGTTCTGATTACCTCTACCTCTTCCATTTCCTCGACCTTTACCTCTGCCAAAACCTCTTCCTCTTGTATAATTTGCTTGAGTTGTTGACTCTTCTTCATCCTTTGCCTTGCCTTTATCTCCTTTCTTTTTATTCTTCACATACATTGTAGAACTTTGACCTTTGTCTCCATCTGGCTTCAAGTCTTGCTCAAATGTGAGCATCAATCCAAGTAATTGATTTAATTCTGGCACATAATGATTTAATGAGAGTTCTGTTGAAAGTACAAAGGGCTTCCACCTCTCATCACCTCTTAACCCTGCAAGTAATTGTGCTATCAACCTATGATCTTCAATATCCTCATCAATAGATCCAAGGCTATCTGCCAAGTCCTTCATCTTAGTGACATAATCACTAATGCTTTGATTCTGTTTTTTCTTGAATGTGGTAAACTCTGACCATAAGCTAGCTTTCCTAGCTTTAGTAGTGTTTTGGAAGTGGTCTTCCAAAGCATTCCAAATATCTTCAGCTGTTTCTAAACCTCTGATATGTGGCAACAAGTGATCTGTAATAGTG
>CM035407.1:74531387-74533887 GCA_020310875.1 Ceratopteris richardii
GAAGAGTCAACAACTCAAGCAAATTATGCAAGAGGAAGAGGTTTTGGCAGAGGCAAAGGTCGAGGTAATGGAAGAGGTAGAGGTAATCAGAACAATAACAAGAAGACATGTTGGATTTGTGGATTGAGCAATCATCTAGCATATGATTGTTGGCACAATCAACAAGGAGCAAGCCAAAATCAGAACAACAATGGCAGAGGAAGAGGTGGAAGGTTTCAGAATCAATTTCAAAGAGGAAGACATAATTCAAGAGGAAGTTTTGGTAGAGGTGGTGGAAGAAATTGGAATCAGAACCAATCATACAACACTACATATTACAATTATGCAAATGATACCCAGAATGACAACCATACAACATTGATGATGAATTCAATTAGTTCATCAGAGAAGGAGGATCTCAAGGTGTTCTATATTGACTCTGGTTGTTCAAATCATTTATCAGGTAATATAGAATTATTGTCAGAATTGGAAGAAGGAAATTCAAGTCATACAGTACAAACAGGTGACAATACAAAACATAATGTGCATTCAATTGGAAAAGTGAAGTGCAGGAGTGGAGCTGATTTATTAACAAATGTTTTGTATGTTCCAACAATACCAAAGAATTTGATTAGTGTTGGACAAATAGTGGAAAAAGGTTTTCAAGTCAGATTTACAAATGAAGGGGTATTTGTTGAAGATCCAGAGGATGCATACAAACCCATTGTTTGTGGTAAGAAGGAAGGTAGACTTTTTACTCTCAAAGTGCAAGGAAATGTTGGTCAAGCCCTAATTACACATGGTGATGAAGTAATTACAGAGTTAGATCTTTGGCATAAAAGATTGGGACATTTCAATGAAAGAGGAATCAAAACTATGGTGGAGAATCAATCTGTATTGGGACTACCAAATGTAAAGAATCAACATATGATATACAAGTGTGAAGCTTGTCAGATGGGAAAAGCTCATAGACAACCATTTCAGAAGAAAGGTTTCAAGCATGATGGTTTGCTTGAACTCATACATACAGATGTATGGGGACCAACAAAAGAAGGTTCAATAAATGGATCTAGGTATTATGTTTTGTTTATTGATGATGCTACAAGGTGGATAACCCTTTATGTTCTAAAGGAAAGATCAGAAGTCTTTGGAGCCTTCAAACATTTTCATGCTTATGCAGAAAGAGTTACAGGCCACAAACTCAAGAGGCTAAGGTCTGATGGAGGGGGAGAATACTTCTCCCAAGAATTTAATGACTATCTTTGGAATGCAGGTATCAAGAGAGAGATAACTTGCAGGTATACACCTCAACATAATGGGGTGGCAGAAAGGAGGAATAGAACATTGGTTGAATTTGCAAGAGCAATGTTAAAGGAAAAGAATTGCCCTAATTATCTTTGGGCTGAGGCTGTAAATACAGCCACATACCTTGTGAATAGGTTACCATGTGGAGCTTTGAATGGTATGACCCCTTATGAAGCTTGGTGGGGTAAGAAACCAACACTTGATCATTGTAAAGTGTTTGGGTCAATTGCCTATGCTTATGTACCATCACAACTCAGACATAAGCTTGAACCAAAGGCAGAAAAATATGTGTTTATTGGGTATGATGAAAAACAAATGGGTTATAGACTATGGAGTCCTTTAACTAAACATTTTATTGTTTCCAGAGATGTGACTTTTGATGAACAGAAGAGTTGGTATGCAGATAAAGAATGTGATCTTGAAACATTTGAAGAAGAGATAAGAAGGAGTGCAAGAGGTAAATCACATATGCAGATAGATGGAGATGAAGAACATATGCAAGCAAGCACATCAAGAGTTGGATCATATAGAAGGAATGAAGATGGACCAATATTTGATGAAGAAGTACATCCAGATAGACATGAAGAGTGTGAACCAAGAAGGTCAACCAGAATAAGGAATCAACCTACAAGGTATTCATATGACACTTCTTACTTGACTCAGAAAAATTATGCTTACATGGTTAAGGAAGATGAAGAACCTCAAAGCTATGATGAAGCAAAGGGTAAGAGACATTGGGAAGTAGCAATGAAGGAAGAATTTGATGCTCTTGAAGAGAACAAAACTTGGGAACTTGTCCCAAAACCTAATGGTAAGAAAGTGATTGGAAACAAATGGGTTTACAAAGTTAAGAAGCATGCAGATGGAACTATAGCCAGATACAAAGCTAGATTGGTGGTTAAAGGCTATGCTCAAACATTTGGCATAGATTATGATGAGACATTCAGTCCTGTGGCAAAGATGTCAACCATAAGAACAATCATTGCCATTGCAGCATCAAAAGGATGGACATTGAGTCAATTGGACATTAAGAATGCATTTTTGAATGGATATATATCAGATGAGGTTTACATGGAGCAACCTCAAGGGTTTGCAGATCATAAGTTTCCAAATTATGTTTGCAGGTTGAGAAGAGCCCTTTATGGTTTGAAGCAAGCTCCAAGAGCTTGGAGTTATAGACTTGTAAAGTATCTTAATGACCTTGGGTATCAAAGTT
>CM035407.1:74546387-74606387 GCA_020310875.1 Ceratopteris richardii
ATTGCATTCACCATCTCTCTTCACAGTGGTATCAGAGCATAGTCAAGCAACATGGGAGATGGATTTCCATCAACAATTGACAAATTGGATCGAAACAACTGCTTATATTCTGATAAATCTAAGGTCAAGGACAAGTCAAAGAATAGGAAGAATGAAGATGAAGGAAGCTCTTTCCAAGCAAACTTTGCAGGTAGAGGAAGAGCTAGAGGAAGAGGCAGAGGTGGAAAGCAAGGCAGGGGGAGATTCCAATCATCTCAACCTTGCAACATATGTGGCTTATCTAACCATACTACTGAAGAATGTTTTAGGAACCCGAGGAACTCAAGAGGAAGAGGATTCAATAGAGGTGGCTATGGATCAAATAGAGGTAGATACAATGGAGGCTACAACAACAACAACTACTACAACAACAATGACAACAACAACAACAACTATCAAAGTGGCCATAGAGGAAGAAGAGATTACAATAACTATGCAGAGGACCAAAGTCAAGAAGATTCATTATTGATTATGAATCTATCAGCGAAGAAGGGTAAGGATGATGATCACATATTTTACATTGATTCTGGATGCTCGAACCATGTAGCAGAAAATGTGGCTTTACTTTCTGATTTGGAAGATCCTCATAACAAGCATGAAGTGCAGACACGAGATGACATAAAGCACTCAGGGGAGAAGATAATAGGTAATGTGAAGACATCAGATGGGAATATGAACCTCTTAAGCAAAGTCTTGTATGTCCCTACAATTACCAAAAATTTAATAAGTGTTGGATAGATTGTTGAAAAAGGATTGCAGGTTAGATTCAATCAATTTGGAGCATATGTTGAAGACCCAAGGCAAGGCTTTCGAAGGATTGCCAAAGGAGAAAAGACAGGAAGGCTTTTTACTTTTGAAGTGGAAGATACAAAGAACATAGCTTTGTTTAGCTATGGATCTCAAACTCTAACAGAGTTGGAGATATGGCACAAAAGGCTTGCTCACATTGGTGAGAGGACACTCAAACAGATTTGCAGGGACCAAAGTGTACTTGGTTTGCCTAATATCACAAGGCAACACATGATTTATAAGTGTGAAGCTTGTCAACTCGACAAGGCTCATAGACAACCTTTCAATAAGAAAGGATATATGTATCAAAATCCTTTGGATCTAGTGCACACGGATGTGTGGGGTCCAAGCAAGGAGCCATCTATATCAGGCTCAAGATATTATGTGTCTTTCATAGATGATTGTAGCAGGTGGACCATTCTGTTTTTCATGAAGCACAAGGATGAAGTGTTTAATTGCTTTAAGAAGTATATTGCTCTTGTTGAAAATCAAACAGGTAGGACTTTGAAACGACTCAGATCAGATGGTGGAGGAGAATACTTCTCTTCTGAATTTGATGCCTTCTTGCATGAAAGAGGCATTAAAAGGGAAGTCACTACAAGGTATACACCCGAACTCAATGGTGTAGCAGAGAGGAGGAATAGAGCTATTGTCGAAGCTGCAAGGTCCATGCTCAACGAAAAGGGATTGCCGAACTACCTATGGGCAGAGGCTGTGTCTACAGCCACATATCTCATAAATAGACTTCCATCTAAGTCACTAGATGGAACCACTCCATATGAAGTGTGGAATGGAAGAAGACCTAGTCTAGAGCATTGCAAAATCTTTGGATGCTTAGCCTATGCTCACATTCCTTCTCAAGTAAGAGGGAAATTGGATCCCAAGGCAGAGAAGTGCGTATTTATTGGTTATGACCAAAACCAAAAAGGATATAGATTGTACAATCCAACCAATAAAGGATTTTCTGTGAGTAGAGATGTAATTTTTGATGAAAACAAATCATGGTTTGATGATGACAGGAAAGTGAAGCTACCTTATAACTTGGATGAAGGTTTTCCATCACTTCAACCAAGGGAGCTGAAGCAGATTGAAGAAAGTGATTCGGAGATTGACCTAGAAGACTTGGAAAGACTAAAGCTATGGAAGAACAAAGGAAAAGCAAAGATGCAGGATGCTACATATGGACCCGAGAGCTCACATCAACCACTTAGAAGGTCTTCAAGGGAGAAGAAGAAACCAGAGAGGTTTGGTTATGATACTTCTTTGGTCATGAAGCACTCAATCTACATTGCAAAAGATTCAACCAATGAAGAGCCTACCACATTCAAAGAAGCACAAAGCAAGAAAGCTTGGAGAGATGCAATGGATGAAGAAATGGAAGCCTTGAAGGAGAATGACACTTGGGAGCTTGTACCTAACAAGCCATCTATGAAGGTAATTGGATCTCGATGGATATACAAAATTAAGAGGAATCCAGATGGAAGTATAAATAGACACAAAGCAAGGTTAGTTGCTAAAGGGTTTGCTCAAACCCATGGTATTGATTATGAGGAGACTTTCTCTCCTATTGCAAAAATGCCTACAATTAGGGTTCTCATTAGTCTTGCTGCATCTAGAAATTGGAATCTTTATCAACTTGATGTAACGAATGCTTTCTTGAATGGATGGATTTCTGAGGAAGTGTATATGGCACAACCTCCTGGATATGAGGATGCACATCATCCTAACTATGTATGCAAACTAAAGAAAGCTTTGTATGGATTGAAGCAAGCTCCAAGAGCTTGGAATTTCAGATTGGTGACTTATTTGCAGGACCAAGGATTCAAAGCTAGCAAGGCGGATACCTCTTTGTTCATAAAGAGGAATGGATCTGAAGTGATCTATTTATGTGTGTATGTGTTAGCAGCAGACAAGGAACTGAAGGACTGACAAGGCATGGCAGTTAGAGAAGAGAGTCACAGGGGAGAGAAGGCACAAGCAGACAAGGGAGTCAACGACGATCTAGCAAGTAGGCCAATAATTTTCTTCATGAAGAAGCAAGTACGAGCATTCACGCAGATCTAGCACTAAGGCAACCCTTTAATTTTTCAAAATCCTTACACAAATTAAAAGTGATTCTCATCATTAACAACCCCTGTAAATACCATGTTCACCTTTTTGTAGCTCCATTTTGTGCAAGCCGAGGAGTCCTCGAGCTTGAGGAGCCTTAGAAGTAGTTGCTTACCAATTTTCGTATTTTTTAGATCTCGTTTGAGCCCTCAAATAAGCCTTGGAACCTAATTTTTAACTAGGCCGGACACTAGGTCTGGACAGGGCCAAAGCTAGACAAAAACTATAAATAGAGCTAGAGAGCTCATTTTTTGGAGGTTAGATTGTAATTGAAATGAACTTTTAAGAGCTTTTTGAAAGTAATCTAAGAACTCCATTGCTTCTCACTCTTTGTCTTGCCGTGTGTGCGCGTGTGTGTGTATGTGTGTGCATGTTTGTGTGCTTCTCACTCCTGCACTTGTGCCTCCACTTGCTCGAGGTCTTCATACCATCCTCACGTCTTCCCGGATTGACATTAAAGGAGGTGCTTCTCATCACTGAGCTACACCAAATTTTGGCGCCGTTGCCGGGGATCGAGCTTTGAGGACGAGCGTGTGATGGTAAGACGTAGAGTTGACGCGTTGGAGTTGTAGGTATTTTCTTCACTTTCATCTATTTTCTTGTTTTTTCTTCACCATCTTCATCACCATCATCATCATCACCATCTCCCACCTCCATCTCCATCATCACGAAAATTTTCAGTTTTGATCATATCACCATCTCCACCTCATTTCCTTCATTCTACTTGTGAGAGAGAGCGAGAGAGCGATATTGCTTGCACTGTTTTTGCATGTTTCTTGAGCATTTTGCAAGTTCTTGCTGAATCATCATCCCCAGCACGTTGCGTAGGTACGGAATACTCAGAATCTGTCTCGTAGTCGCCAGCCTCTGTCGATCGCGATCGACAGAAAATTCGATCATTTGGTAAAACAAAGTTCACCACAAGCACAAGCATGAAGAGCACATCATAAAACACTAAAAACAGTAGAAAAAATCCGCGGTTCTCTGTCAATCGTGACCGACAGACCCCACGACCGATTGACTGCCACGTAGGACCCTATCAATCGCGATTGACACCGTCGATCACGATCGACGGCCACGACCGACACCTCTGTCAGTCGCGATTGACACCGTCGATCGCGACCGACTGAAATTCAACGATTGATTGACTTTTACGCGTAGCCACGTGTCCATCGCGACGGACACATCCCCGATTGACTGAAATCACGGCAAAAAACCCGGAAAAAGTGTCGATCGCGATTGACAGAACTCACGATGGACTCTGTCAATCGTGATTGACACTGTCAATCGCGACTGACGTGTCGATCGCGACCGACAGGCCCCGACGGACACCTCTCTCAATCGCGATTGACAGATCTATCGATCGCGATTGACAGGCTTTTCGGCCAAAAATTAGGGTTTTTTATTCTAAGCTTTGGGGATAGTTTTTGGGCATATTGATATAGCAAATAGTGAGTTGTGAGGTCCCTACACATGTGCTTTTGAGAAAAATCCTGTGATCTGTTAGCCTGTTTGAACCCTATTTTAGCACCATAACCCTGAACTGACATAACTCTCTCATACGAAATCCGTTTGCTGTGATTCTTGTTTTGTTGGAAAGCTCGTGGGGAGCACAACCAAAATCCTTTGGATCTAGTGCACACGGATGTGTGGGGTCCAAGCAAGGAGCCATCTATATCAGGCTCAAGATATTATGTGTCTTTCATAGATGATTGTAGCAGGTGGACCATTCTGTTTTTCATGAAGCACAAGGATGAAGTGTTTAATTGCTTTAAGAAGTATATTGCTCTTGTTGAAAATCAAACAGGTAGGACTTTGAAACGACTCAGATCAGATGGTGGAGGAGAATACTTCTCTTCTGAATTTGATGCCTTCTTGCATGAAAGAGGCATTAAAAGGGAAGTCACTACAAGGTATACACCCGAACTCAATGGTGTAGCAGAGAGGAGGAATAGAGCTATTGTCGAAGCTGCAAGGTCCATGCTCAACGAAAAGGGATTGCCGAACTACCTATGGGCAGAGGCTGTGTCTACAACCACATATCTCATAAATAGACTTCCATCTAAGTCACTAGATGGAACCACTCCATATGAAGTGTGGAATGGAAGAAGACCTAGTCTAGAGCATTGCAAAATCTTTGGATGCTTAGCCTATGCTCACATTCCTTCTCAAGTAAGAGGGAAATTGGATCCGAAGGCAGAGAAGTGCATATTTATTGGTTATGACCAAAACCAAAAAGGTTATAGATTGTACAATCCAACCAATAAAGGATTTTCTGTGAGTAGAGATGTAATTTTTGATGAAAACAAATCATGGTTTGATGATGACAGGAAAGTGAAGCTACCTTATAACTTGGATGAAGATTTTCCATCACTTCAACCAAAGGAGCTGAAGCAGATTGAAGAAAGTGATTCGGAGATTGACCTAGAAGACTTGGAAAGACTAAAGCTATGGAAGAACAAAGGAAAAGCAAAGATGCAGGATGCTACATATGGACCCGAGAGCTCACATCAACCACTTAGAAGGTCTTCAAGGGAGAAGAAGAAACCAGAGAGGTTTGGTTATGATACTTCTTTGGTCACGAAGCACTCAATCTACATTGCAAAAGATTCAACCAATGAAGAGCCTACCACATTCGAAGAAGCACAAAGCAAGAAAGCTTGGAGAGATGCAATGGATGAAGAAATGGAAGCCTTGAAGGATAATGACACTTGGGAGCTTGTACCTAACAAGCCATCTATGAAGGTAATTGGATCTCGATGGATATACAAAATTAAGAGGAATCCAGATGGAAGTATAAATAGACACAAAGCAAGGTTAGTTGCTAAAGGGTTTGCTCAAACCCATGGTATTGAGTATGAGGAGACTTTCTCTCCTATTGCAAAAATGCCTACAATTAGGGTTCTCATTAGTCTTGCTGCATCTAGAAAATGGAATCTTTATCAACTTGATGTAAAGAATGCTTTCTTGAATGGATGGATTTCTGAGGAAGTGTATATGGCACAACCTCCTGGATATGAGGATGCACATCATCCTAACTATGTATGCAAACTAAAGAAAGCTTTGTATGGATTGAAGCAAGCTCCAAGAGCTTGGAATTTCAGATTGGTGACTTATTTGCAGGACCAAGGACTCAAAGCTAGCAAGGCGGATACCTCTTTGTTCATAAAGAGGAATGGATCTGAAGTGATCTATTTATGTGTGTATGTGTTAGCAGCAGACAAGGAACTGAAGGACTGACAAGGCATGGCAGTCAGAGAAGAGAGTCAGAGGGGAGAGAAGGCACAAGCAGACAAGGGAGTCAACGACGATCTAGCAAGTAGGCCAATAATTTTCTTCATGAAGAAGCAAGTACGAGCATTCACGCAGATCTAGCACTAAGGCAACCCTTTAATTTTTCAAAATCCTTACACAAATTAAAAGTGATTCTCATCACTAACAACCCCTGTAAGTACCATGTTCACCTTTTTGTAGCTCCATTTTGTGCAAGCGGAGGAGTCCTCGAGCTTGAGGAGCCTTAGAAGTAGTTGCTTACCAATTTTCGTATTTTTTAGATCTCGTTTGAGCCCTCAAATAAGCCCTGGAACCTAATTTTTAACTAGGCCGGACACTAGGTCTGGACAGGGCCAAATCTAGACAAAAACTATAAATAGGGCTAGACAGCTCATTTTTTGGAGGTTAGATTGTAATTGAAATGAACTTGTAAGAGCTTTTTGAAAGTAATCTAAGAACTCCATTGCTTCTCACTCTTTGTCTTGCCGTGTGTGCGCGTGTGTGTGTATGTGTGTGCATGTTTGTGTGCTTCTCACTCCTGCACTTGTGCCTCCACTTGCTCAAGGTCTTCATACCATCCTCACGTCTTCCCGGATTGACATTAAAGGAGGTGCTTCTCATCACTGAGCTACACCAAATTTTGGCGCCGTTGCCGGGGATCGAGCTTTGAGGACGAGCGTGTGATGGTAAGACGTAGAGTTGACGCGTTGGAGTTGTAGGTATTTTCTTCACTTTCATCTATTTTCTTGTTTTTTCTTCACCATCTTCATCACCATCATCATCATCACCATCTCCCACCTCCATCTCCATCATCACGAAAATTTTCAGTTTTGATCATATCACCATCTCCACCTCATTTCCTTCATTCTACTTGTGAGAGAGAGCGAGAGAGCGATATTGCTTGCACTGTTTTTGCATGTTTCTTGAGCATTTTGCAGGTTCTTGCTGAATCATCATCCCCAGCACGTTGCGTAGGTACGGAATACTCAGAATCTGTCTCGTAGTCGCCAGCCTCTGTCGATCGCGATCGACAGAAAATTCAATCATTTGGTAAAACAAAGTTCACCACAAGCACAAGCATGAAGAGCACATCATAAAACACTAAAAACAGTAGAAAAAATCCGCGGTTCTCTGTCAATCGCGACCGACAGACCCCACGACCGATTGACTGCCACGTAGGACCCTGTCAATCGCGATTGACACCGTCGATCGCGATCGACGGCCACGACCGACACCTCTGTCAGTCGCGATTGACAGCGTCGATCGCGACCGACTGAAATTCAACGATTGATTGACTTTTACGCGTAGCCACGTGTCCATCGCGACGGACACATCCCCGATTGACTGAAATCACGGTGAAAAACCCGGAAAAAGTGTCGATCGCGATTGACAGAACTCACGACGGACTCTGTCGATCGTGATTGACACTGTCAATCGCGACTGACGTGTCGATCGCGACCGACAGGCCCCGACGGACACCTCTGTCAATCGCGATTGACAGATCTGTCGATCGCGATTGACAGGCTTTTCGGCCAAAAATTAGGGTTTTTTTATTCTAAGCTTTGGGGATAGTTTTTGGGCATATTGATCTAGCAATTAGTGAGTTGTGAGGTCCCTACACATGTGCTTTTGAGAAAAATCCTGTGATCTGTTAGCCTGTTTGAGCCCTATTTTAGCACCAGAACCCTGAACTGACATAACTCTCTCATACGAAATCCGTTTGCTGTGATTCTTGTTTTGTTGGAAAGCTCGTGGGGAGCACAACCAAAATCCTTTGGATCTAGTGCACACGGATGTGTGGGGTCCAAGCAAGGAGCCATCTATATCAGGCTCAAGATATTATGTGTCTTTCATAGATGATTGTAGCAGGTGGACCATTCTGTTTTTCATGAAGCACAAGGATGAAGTGTTTAATTGCTTTAAGAAGTTTATTGCTCTTGTTGAAAATCAAACAGGTAGGACTTTGAAACGACTCAGATCAGATGGTGGAGAAGAATACTTCTCTTCTGAATTTGATGCCTTCTTGCATGAAAGAGGCATTCAAAGGGAAGTCACTACAAGGTATACACCGAACTCAATGGTGTAGCAGAGAGGAGGAATAGAGCTATTGTCGAAGCTGCAAGGTCCATGCTCAACGAAAAGGGATTGCCGAACTACCTATGGGCAGAGGCTGTGTCTACAGCCACATATCTCATAAATAGACTTCCATCTAAGTCACTAGATGGAACCACTCCATATGAAGTGTGGAATGGAAGTAGACCTAGTCTAGAGCATTGCAAAATCTTTGGATGCTTAGCCTATGCTCACATTCCTTCTCAAGTAAGAGGGAAATTGGATCCCAAGGCAGAGAAGTGCGTATTTATTGGTTATGACCAAAACCAAAAAGGATATAGATTGTACAATCCAACCAATAAAGGATTTTCTGTGAGTAGAGATGTAATTTTTGATGAAAACGAATCATGGTTTGATGATGACAGGAAAGTGAAGCTACCTTATAACTTGGATGAAGATTTTCCATCACTTCAACCAAAGGAGCTGAAGCAGATTGAAGAAAGTGATTCGGAGATTGACCTAGAAGACTTGGAAAGACTAAAGCTATGGAAGAACAAAGGAAAAGCAAAGATGCAGGATGCTACATATGGACCCGAGAGCTCACATCAACCACTTAGAAGGTCTTCAAGGGAGAAGAAGAAACCAGAGAGGTTTGGTTATGATACTTCTTTGGTCACGAAGCACTCCATCTACATTGCAAAAGATTCAACCAATGAAGAGCCTACCACATTCGAAGAAGCACAAAGCAAGAAAGCTTGGAGAGATGCAATGGATGAAGAAATGGAAGCCTTGAAGGAGAATGACACTTGGGAGGTTGTACCTAACAAGCCATCTATGAAGGTAATTGGATCTCGATGGATATACAAAATTAAGAGGAATCCAGATGGAAGTATAAATAGACACAAAGCAAGGTTAGTTGCTAAAGGGTTTGCTCAAACCCATGGTATTGATTATGAGGAGACTTTCTCTCCTATTGCAAAAATGCCTACAATTAGGGTTCTCATTAGTCTTGCTGCATCTAGAAATTGGAATCTTTATCAACTTGACGTAAAGAATGCTTTCTTGAATGGATGGATTTCTGAGGAAGTGTATATGGCACAACCTCCTGGATATGAGGATGCACATCATCCTAACTATGTATGCAAACTAAAGAAAGCTTTGTATGGATTGAAGCAAGCTCCAAGAGCTTGGAATTTCAGATTGGTGACTTATTTGCAGGACCAAGGATTCAAAGCTAGCAAGGCGGATACCTCTTTGTTCATAAAGAGGAATGGATCTGAAGTGATCTATTTATGTGTGTATGTGTTAGCAGCAGACAAGGAACTGAAGGACTGACAAGGCATGGCAGTCAGAGAAGAGAGTCAGAGGGGAGAGAAGGCACAAGCAGACAAGGGAGTCAACGACGATCTAGCAAGTAGGCCAATAATTTTCTTCATGAAGAAGCAAGTACGAGCATTCACGCAGATCTAGCACTAAGGCAACCCTTTAATTTTTCAAAATCCTTACACAAATTAAAAGTGATTCTCATCACTAACAACCCCTGTAAATACCATGTTCACCTTTTTGTAGCTCCATTTTGTGCAAGCCGAGGAGTCCTCGAGCTTGAGGAGCCTTAGAAGTAGTTGCTTACCAATTTTCGTATTTTTTAGATCTCGTTTGAGCCCTCAAATAAGCCCTGGAACCTAATTTTTAACTAGGCCGGACACTAGGTCTGGACAGGGCCAAAGCTAGACAAAAACTATAAATAGAGCTAGAGAGCTCATTTTTTGGAGGTTAGATTGTAATTGAAATGAACTTGTAAGAGCCTTTTGAAAGTAATCTAAGAACTCCATTGCTTCTCACTCTTTGTCTTGCCGTGTGTGCGCGTGTGTGTGTATGTGTGTGCATGTTTGTGTGCTTCTCACTCCCGCACTTGTGCCTCCACTTGCTCGAGGTCTTCATACCATCCTCACGTCTTCCCGGATTGACATTGAAGGAGGTGCTTCTCATAACTGAGCTACACCAAATTTTGGCGCCGTTGCCGGGGATCGAGCTTTGAGGACGAGCGTGTGATGGTAAGACGTAGAGTTGACGCGTTGGAGTTGTAGGTATTTTCTTCACTTTCATCTATTTTCTTGTTTTTTCTTCACCATCTTCATCACCATCATCATCATCACCATCTCCCACCTCCATCTCCATCATCACGAAAATTTTCAGTTTTGATCATATCACCATCTCCACCTCATTTCCTTCATTCTACTTGTGAGAGAGAGCGAGAGAGCGATGTTGCTTGCACTGTTTCTGCATGTTTCTTGAGCATTTTGCAGGTTCTTGCTGAATCATCATCCCCAGCACATTGCATAGGTACGGAATACTCAGAATCTGTCTCGTAGTCGCCCGCCTCTGTCGATCGCGATCGACAGAAAATTCGATTATTTGGTAAAACAAAGTTCACCACAAGCACAAGCATGAAGAGCACATCATAAAACTGACATAACTCTCTCATACGAAATCCGTTTGCTGTGATTCTTGTTTTGTTGGAAAGCTCGTGGGGAGCACAACCAAAATCCTTTGGATCTAGTGCACACGGATGTGTGGGGTCCAAGCAAGGAGCATTCTATATCAAGCTCAAGATATTATGTGTCTTTCATAGATGATTGTAGCAGGTGGACCATTCTGTTTTTCATGAAGCACAAGGATGAAGTGTTTAATTGCTTTAAGAAGTATATTGCTCTTGTTGAAAATCAAACAGGTAGGACTTTGAAACGACTCAGATCAGATGGTGGAGGAGAATACTTCTCTTCTGAATTTGATGCCTTCTTGCATGAAAGAGGCATTAAAAGGGAAGTCTCTACAAGGTATACACCCGAACTCAATGGTGTAGCAGAGAGGAGGAATAGAGCTATTGTCGAAGCTCCAAGGTCCATGCTCAACGAAAAGGGATTGCCGAACTACCTATGGGCAGAGGCTGTGTCTACAGCCACATATCTCATAAATAGACTTCCATCTAAGTCACTAGATGGAACCACTCCATATGAAGTGTGGAATGGAAGAAGACCTAGTCTAGAGCATTGCAAAATCTTTGGATGCTTAGCCTATGCTCACATTCCTTCTCAAGTAAGAGGGAAATTGGATCTCAAGGCAGAGAAGTGCGTATTTATTGGTTATGACCAAAACCAAAAAGGATATAGATTGTACAATCCAACCAATAAAGGATTTTCTGTGAGTAGAGATGTAATTTTTGATGAAAACAAATCATGGTTTGATGATGACAGGAAAGTGAAGCTACCTTATAACTTGGATGAAGATTTTCCATCACTTCAACCAAAGGAGCTGAAGCAGATTGAAGAAAGTGATTCGGAGATTGACCTAGAAGACTTGGAAAGACTAAAGCTATGGAAGAACAAAGGAAAAGCAAAGATGCAGGATGCTACATATGGACCCGAGAGCTCACATCAACCACTTAGAAGGTCCTCAAGGGAGAAGAAGAAACCAGAGAGGTTTGGTTATGATACTTCTTTGGTCACGAAGCACTCAATCTACATTGCAAAAGATTTAACCAATGAAGAGCCTACCACATTCGAAGAAGCACAAAGCAAGAAAGCTTGGAGAGATGCAATGGATGAAGAAATGGAAGCCTTGAAGGAGAATGACACTTGGGAGCTTGTACCTAACAAGCCATCTATGAAGGTAATTGGATCTCGATGGATATACAAAATTAAGAGGAATCCAGATGGAAGTATAAATAGACACAAAGCAAGGTTAGTTGCTAAAGGGTTTGCTCAAACCCATGGTATTGATTATGAGGAGACTTTCTCTCCTATTGCAAAAATGCCTACAATTAGGGTTCTCATTAGTCTTGCTGCATCTAGAAATTGGAATCTTTATCAACTTGATGTAAAGAATGCTTTCTTGAATGGATGGATTTCTGAGGAAGTGTATATGGCACAACCTCCTGGATATGAGGATGCACATCATCCTAACTATGTATGCAAACTAAAGAAAGCTTTGTATGGATTGAGGCAAGCTCCAAAAGCTTGGAATTTCAGATTGGTGACTTATTTGCAGGACCAAGGATTCAAAGCTAGCAAGGCGGATACCTCTTTGTTCATAAAGAGGAATGCATCTGAAGTGATCTATTTATGTGTGTATGTGTTAGCAGCAGACAAGGAACTGAAGGACTGACAAGGCATGGCAGTCAGAGAAGAGAGTCAGAGGGGAGAGAAGGCACAAGCAGACAAGGGAGTCAACGACGATCTAGCAAGTAGGCCAATAATTTTCTTCATGAAGAAGCAAGTACGAGCATTCACGCAGATCTAGCACTAAGGCAACCCTTTAATTTTTCAAAATCCTTACACAAATTAAAAGTGATTCTCATCACTAACAACCCCTGTAAATACCATGTTCACCTTTTTGTAGCTCCATTTTGTGCAAGCCGAGGAGTCCTCGAGCTTGAGGAGCCTTAGAAGTAGTTGCTTACCAATTTTCGTATTTTTTAGATCTCGTTTGAGCCCTCAAATAAGCCCTGGAACCTAATTTTTAACTAGGCCGGACACTAGGTCTGGACAGGGCCAAAGCTAGACAAAAACTATAAATAGAGCTAGAGAGCTCATTTTTTGGAGGTTAGATTGTAATTGAAATGAACTTGTAAGAGTGTTTTGAAAGTAATCTAGGAACTCCATTGCTTCTCACTCTTTGTCTTGCCGTGTGTGCGTGTGTGTGTGTATGTGTGTGCATGTTTGTGTGCTTCTCACTCCCGCACTTGTGCCTCCACTTGCTCGAGGTCTTCATACCATCCTCACGTCTTCCCGGATTGACATTGAAGGAGGTGCTTCTCATCACTGAGCTACACCAAATTTTGGCGCCGTTGCCGGGGATCGAGCTTTGAGGACGAGCGTGTGATGGTAAGACGTAGAGTTGACGCGTTGGAGTTGTAGGTATTTTCTTCACTTTCATCTATTTTCTTGTTTTTTCTTCACCATCTTCATCACCATCATCATCATCACCATCTCCCACCTCCATCTCCATCATCACGAAAATTTTCAGTTTTGATCATATCACCATGTCCACCTCATTTCCTTCATTCTACTTGTGAGAGAGAGCGAGAGAGCGATATTGCTTGCACTGTTTTTGCATGTTTCTTGAGCATTTTGCAGGTTCTTGCTGAATCATCATCCCCAGCACGTTGCGTAGGTACGGAATACTCAGAATCTGTCTCGTAGTCGCCAGCCTCTGTCGATCGCGATCGACAGAAAATTCGATCATTTGGTAAAACAAAGTTCACCACAAGCACAAGCATGAGGAGCACATCATGAAACACTAAAAACAGTAGAAAAAATCTGCGGTTCTCTGTCAATCGCGACCGACAGACCCCACGACCGATTGACTGCCACGTAGGACCCTATCAATCGCGATTGACACCGTCGATCGCGATCGACGGCCACGACCGACACCTCTGTCAGTCGCGATTGACACCGTCGATCGCGACCGACTGAAATTCAACGATTGATTGACTTTTACGCGTAGCCACGTGTCCATCGGGACGGACACATCCCCGATTGACTGAAATCACGGCGAAGAACCCGGAAAAAGAGTCGATCGCGATTGACAGAACTCACGACGGACTCTGTCGATCGTGATTGACACTGTCAATCGCGACTGACGTGTCGATCGCGACCGACAGGCCCCGACGGACACCTCTGTCAATTGCGATTGACAGATCTGTCGATCGCGATTGACAGGCTTTTCGGCCAAAAATTAGGGTTTTTTATTCTAAGCTTTGGGGATAGTTTTTGGGCATATTGATCTAGCAATTAGTGAGTTGTGAGGTCCCTACACATGTGCTTTTGAGAAAAATCCTGTGATCTGTTAGCCTGTTTGAACCCTATTTTAGCACCAGAACCCTGAACTGACATAACTCTCTCATACGAAATCCGTTTGCTGTGATTCTTGTTTTGTTGGAAAGCTCGTGGGGAGCACAACCAAAATCCTTTGGATCTAGTGCACACGGATGTGTGGGGTCCAAGCAAGGAGCCATCTATATCAGGCTCAAGATATTATGTGTCTTTCATAGATGATTGTAGCAGGTGGACCATTCTGTTTTTCATGAAGCACAAGGATGAAGTGTTTAATTGCTTTAAGAAGTATATTGCTCTTGTTGAAAATCAAACAGGTAGGAATTTGAAACGACTTAGATCAGATGGTGGAGGAGAATACTTCTCTTCTGAATTTGATGCCTTCTTGCATGAAAGAGGCATTAAAAGGGAAGTCACTACAAGGTATACACCCGAACTCAATGGTGTAGCAGAGAGGAGGAATAGAGCTATTGTCGAAGCTGCAAGGTCCATGCTCAACGAAAAGGGATTGCCGAACTACCTATGCGCAGAGGCTGTGTCTACAGCCACATATCTCATAAATAGACTTCCATCTAAGTCACTAGATGGAACCACTCCATATGAAGTGTGGAATGGAAGAAGACCTAGTCTAGAGCATTGCAAAATCTTTGGATGCTTAGCCTATGCTCACATTCCTTCTCAAGTAAGAGGGAAATTGGATCCCAAGGCAGAGAAGTGCGTATTTATTGGTTATGACCAAAACCAAAAAGGATATAGATTGTACAATCCAACCAATAAAGGATTTTCTGTGAGTAGAGATGTAATTTTTGATGAAAACAAATCATGGTTTGATGATGACAGGAAAGTGAAGCTACCTTATAACTTGGATGAAGATTTTCCATCACTTCAACCAAAGGAGCTGAAGCAGATTGAAGAAAGTGATTCGGAGATTGACCTAGAAGACTTGGAAAGACTAAAGCTATGGAAGAACAAAGGAAAAGCAAAGATGCAGGATGCTACATATGGACCCGAGAGCTCACATCAACCACTTAGAAGGTCTTCAAGGGAGAAGAAGAAACCAGAGAGGTTTGGTTATGATACTTCTTTGGTCACGAAGCACTCAATCTACATTGCAAAAGATTCAACCAATGAAGAGCCTACCACATTCGAAGAAGCACAAAGCAAGAAAGCTTGGAGAGATGCAATGGATGAAGAAATGGAAGCCTTGAAGGAGAATGACACTTGGGAGCTTGTACCTAACAAGCCATCTATGAAGGTAATTGGATCTCGATGGATATACAAAATTAAGAGGAATCCAGATGGAAGTATAAATAGACACAAAGCAAGGTTAGTTGCTAAAGGGTTTGCTCAAACCCATGGTATTGATTATGAGGAGACTTTGTCTCCTATTGCAAAAATGCCTACAATTAGGGTTCTCATTAGTCTTGCTGCATCTAGAAATTGGAATCTTTATCAACTTGATGTAAAGAATGCTTTCTTGAATGGATGGATTTCTGAGGAAGTGTATATGGCACAACCTCCTGGATATGAGGATGCACATCATCCTAACTATGTATGCAAACTAAAGAAAGCTTTGTATGGATTGAAGCAAGCTCCAAGAGCTTGGAATTTCAGATTGGTGACTTATTTGCAGAACCAAGGATTCAAAGCTAGCAAGGCGGATACCTCTTTGTTCATAAAGAGGAATGGATCTGAAGTGATCTATTTATGTGCGTATGTGTTAGCAGCAGACAAGGAACTGAAGGACTGACAAGGCATGGCAGTCAGAGAAGAGAGTCAGAGGGGAGAGAAGGCACAAGCAGACAAGGGAGTCAACGACAATCTAGCAAGTAGGCCAATAATTTTCTTCATGAAGAAGCAAGTACGAGCATTCACGCAGATCTAGCACTAAGGCAACCCTTTAATTTTTCAAAATCCTTACACAAATTAAAAGTGATTCTCATCACTAACAACCCCTGTAAATACCATGTTCACCTTTTTGTAGCTCCATTTTGTGCAAGCCGAGGAGTCCTCGAGCTTGAGGAGCCTTAGAAGTAGTTGCTTACCAATTTTCGTATTTTTTAGATCTCGTTTGAGCCCTCAAATAAGCCCTGGAACCTAATTTTTAACTAGGCCGGACACTAGGTCTGGACAGGGCCAAAGCTAGACAAAAACTATAAATAGAGCTAGAGAGCTCATTTTTTGGAGGTTAGATTGTAATTGAAATGAACTTGTAAGAGCTTTTTGAAAGTAATCTAAGAACTCCATTGCTTCTCACTCTTTGTCTTGCCGTGTGTGCGCGTGTGTGTGTATGTGTGTGCATGTTTGTGTGCTTCTCACTCCCGCACTTGTGCCTCCACTTGCTCGAGGTCTTCATACCATCCTCACGTCTTCCCGGATTGACATTAAAGGAGGTGCTTCTCATCACTGAGCTACACCAAATTTTGGCGCCGTTGCCGGGGATCGAGCTTTGAGGACGAGCGTGTGATGGTAAGACGTAGAGTTGACGCGTTGGAGTTGTAGGTATTTTCTTCACTTTCATCTATTTTCTTGTTTTTTCTTCACCATCTTGATCACCATCAACATCATCACCATCTCCCACCTCCATCTCCATCATCACGAAAATTTTCAGTTTTGATCATATCACCATCTCCACCTCATTTCCTTCATTCTACTTGTGAGAGAGAGCGAGAGAGCGATGTTGCTTGCACTGTTTTTGCATGTTGCTTGAGCATTTTGCAGGTTCTTGCTGAATCATCATCCCCAGCACGTTGCGTAGGTACGGAATACTCAGAATCTGTCTCGTAGTCGCCAGCCTCTGTCGATCGCGATCGACAGAAAATTTGATCATTTGGTAAAACAAAGTTCACCACAAGCACAAGCATGAAGAGCACATCATAAAACACTAAAAACAGTAGAAAAAATCCGCGGTTCTCTGTCAATCGCGACCGACAGACCCCACGACCGATTGACTGCCACGTAGGACCCTGTCAATCGCGATTGACACCGTCGATCGCGATCGACGGCCACGACCGACACCTCTGTCAGTCGCGATTGACACCGTCGATCGCGACCGAGTGAAATTCAACGATTGATTGACTTTTACGCGTAGCCACGTGTCCATCGCGACGGACACATCCCCGATTGACTGAAATCACGGCGAAAAACCCGGAAAAAGTGTCGATCGCGATTGACAGAACTCACGATGGACTCTGTCGATCGTGATTGACACTGTCAATCGCGACTGACGTGTCGATCGCGACCGACAAGCCCCGACGGACACCTCTGTCAATCGCGATTGACAGATCTGTCGATCGCCATTGACAGGCTTTTCGGCCAAAAATTAGGGTTTTTTATTCTAAGCTTTGGGGATAGTTTTTGGGCATATTGATCAAGCCATTAGTGAGTTGTGAGGTCCCTACACATGTGCTTTTGAGAAAAATCCTGTGATCTGTTAGCCTGTTTGAACCCTATTTTAGCACCAGAACCCTGAACTCACATAACTCTCTCATACGAAATCCGTTTGCTGTGATTCTTGTTTTGTTGGAAAGCTCATGGGGAGCACAACCAAAACCTTTGGATCTAGTGCACACGGATGTGTGGGGTCCAAGCAAGGAGCCATCTATATCAGGCTCAAGATATTATGTGTCTTTCATAGATGATTGTAGCAGGTGGACCATTCTGTTTTTCATGAAGCACAAGGATGAAGTGTTTAATTGCTTTAAGAAGTATATTGCTCTTGTTGAAAATCAAACAGGTAGGACTTTGAAACGACTCAGATCAGATGGTGGAAGAGAATACTTCTCTTCTGAATTTGATGCCTTCTTGCATGAAAGAGGCATCAAAAGGGAAGTCACTACAAGGTATACACCCGAACTCAATGGTGTAGCAGAGAGGAGGAATAGAGCTATTGTCGAAGCTGCAAGGTCCATGCTCAACGAAAAGGGATTGCCGAACTACCTATGGGCAGAGGCTGTGTCTACAGCCACATATCTCATAAATAGACTTCCATCTAAGTCACTAGATGGAACCACTCCATATGAAGTGTGGAATGGAAGAAGACCTAGTCTAGAGCATTGCAAAATCTTTGGATGCTTAGCCTATGCTCACATTCCTTCTCAAGCAAGAGGGAAATTGGATCCCAAGGCAGAGAAGTGCGTATTTATTGGTTATGACCAAAACCAAAAAGGATATAGATTGTACAATCCAACCAATAAAGGATTTTCTGTGAGTAGAGATGTAATTTTTGATGAAAACAAATCATGGTTTGATGATGACAGGAAAGTGAAGCTACCTTAGAACTTGGATGAAGATTTTCCATCACTTCAACCAAAGGAGCTGAAGCAGATTGAAGAAAGTGATTCGGAGATTGACCTAGAAGACTTGGAAAGACTAAAGCTATGGAAGAACAAAGGAAAAGCAAAGATGCAGGATGCTACATATGGACCCGAGAGCTCACATCAACCACTTAGAAGGTCTTCAAGGGAGAAGAAGAAACCAGAGAGGTTTGGTTATGATACTTCTTTTGTCACGAAGCACTCAATCTACATTGCAAAAGATTCAACCAATGAAGAGCCTACCACATTCGAAGAAGCACAAAGCAAGAAAGCTTGGAGAGATGCAATGGATGAAGAAATGGAAGCCTTGAAGGAGAATGACACTTGGGAGCTTGTACCTAACAAGCCATCTATGAAGGTAATTGGATCTCGATGGATATACAAAATTAAGAGGAATCCAGATGGAAGTATAAATAGACACAAAGCAAGGTTAGTTGCTAAAGGGTTTGCTCAAACCCATGGTATTGATTATGAGGAGACTTTGTCTCCTATTGCAAAAATGCCTACAATTAGGGTTCTCATTAGTCTTGCTGCATCTAGAAATTGGAATCTTTATCAACTTGATGTAAAGAATGCTTTCTTGAATGGATGGATTTCTGAGGAAGTGTATATGGCACAACCTCCTGGATATGAGGATGCACATCATCCTAACTATGTATGCAAACTTAAGAAAGCTTTGTATGGATTGAAGCAAGCTCCAAGAGCTTGGAATTTCAGATTGGTGACTTATTTGCAGGACCAAGGATTCAAAGCTAGCAAGGCGGATACCTCTTTGTTCATAAAGAGGAATGGATCTGAAGAGATCTATTTATGTGTGTATGTGTTAGCAGCAGACAAGGAACTGAAGGACTAACAAGGCATGGCAGTCAGAGAAGAGAGTCAGAGGGGAGAGAAGGCACAAGCAGACAAGGGAGTCAACGACGATCTAGCAAGTAGGCCAATAATTTTCTTCATGAAGAAGCAAGTACGAGCATTCACGCAGATCTAGCACTAAGGCAACCCTTTAATTTTTCAAAATCCTTACACAAATTAAAAGTGATTCTCATCACTAACAACCCCTGTAAATACCATGTTCACCTTTTTAAAGCTCCATTTTGTGCAAGCCGAGGAGTCCTCGAGCTTGAGGAGGCTTAGAAGTAGTTGCTTACCAATTTTCGTATTTTTTAGATCTCGTTTGAGCCCTCAAATAAGCCCTGGAACCTAATTTTTAACTAGGCCGGACACTAGGTCTGGACAGGGCCAAAGCTAGACAAAAACTATAAATAGAGCTAGAGAGCTCATTTTTTGGAGGTTAGATTGTAATTGAAATGAACTTGTAAGAGCTTTTTGAAAGTAATCTAAGAACTCCATTGCTTCTCACTCTTTGTCTTGCCGTGTGTGCGCGTGTGTGTATGTGTGTGCATGTTTGTGTGCTTCTCACTCCCGCACTTGTGCCTCCACTTGCTCGAGGTCTTCATACCATCCTCACATCTTCCCGGATTGACATTAAAGGAGGTGCTTCTCATCACTGAGCTACACCAAATTTTGGCGCCGTTGCCGGGGATCGAGCTTTGAGGACGAGCGTGTGATGGTAAGACGTAGAGTTGACGCGTTGGAGTTGTAGGTATTTTCTTCACTTTCATCTACTTTCTTGTTTTTTCTTCACCATCTTCATCACCATCATCATCATCACCATCTCCCACCTCCATCTCCATCATCACGAAAATTTTCAGTTTTGATCATATCACCATCTCCACCTCATTTCCTTCATTCTACTTGTGAGAGAGAGCGAGAGAGCGATATTGCTTGCACTTTTTTTGCATGTTCTTGAGCATTTTGCAGGTTCTTGCTGAATCATCATCCCCAGCACGTTGCGTAGGTACGGAATACTCAGAATCTGTCTCGTAGTCGCCAGCCTCTCTCGATCGCGATCGACAGAAAATTCCATCATTTGGTAAAACAAAGTTCACCACAAGCACAAGCATGAAGAGCACATCATAAAACACTAAAAACAGTAGAAAAAATCTGCGGTTCTCTGTCAATCGCGATCGACAGACCCCACGACCGATTGACTGCCACGTAGGACCCTGTCAATCGCGATTGACACCGTCGATCGCGATCGACGGCCACGACCGACACCTCTGTCAGTCGCGATTGACACCGTCGATCGCGACCGACTGAAATTCAACGATTGATTGACTTTTACGCGTAGCCACGTGTCCATCGCGACGGACACATCCCCGATTGACTGAAATCACGGCGAAAAACCCGGAAAAAGTGTCGATCGCGATTGACAGAACTCACGACGGACTCTGTCGATCGTGATTGACACTGTCAATCGCGACTGATGTGTCGATCGCGACCGACAGGCCCCGACGGACACCTCTGTCAATCGCGATTGACAGATCTGTCGATCGCGATTGACAGATCTGTCGATCGCGATTGACAGGCTTTTCGGCCAAAAATTAGGGTTTTTTATTCTAAGCTTTGGGGATAGTTTTTGGGCATATTGATCTAGCAATTAGTGAGTTGTGAGGTCCCTACACATGTGCTTTTGAGAAAAATCCTGTGATCTATTAGCCTGTTTGAACATTATTTTAGCACCAGAACCCTGAACTGACATAACTCTCTCATACGAAATCCGTTTGCTGTGATTCTTGTTTTGTTGGAAAGCTCGTGGGGAGCACAACCAAAATCCTTTGGATCTAGTGCACACGGATGTGTGGGGTCCAAGCAAGGAGTCATCTATATCAGGCTCAAGATATTATGTGTCTTTCATAGATGATTGTAGCAGGTGGACCATTCTGTTTTTCATGAAGCACAAGGATGAAGTGTTTAATTGCTTTAAGAAGTATATTGCTCTTGTTGAAAATCAAACAGGTAGGAATTTGAAACGACTTAGATCAGATGGTGGAGGAGAATACTTCTCTTCTGAATTTGATGCCTTCTTGCATGAAAGAGGCATTAAAAGGGAAGTCATTACAAGGTATACACCCGAACTCAATGGTGTAGCAGAGAGGAGGAATAGAGCTATTGTCGAAGCTGCAAGGTCCATGCTCAACGAAAAGGGATTGCCGAACTACCTATGGGCAAAGGCTGTGTTTACAGCCACATATCTCATAAATAGACTTCCATCTAAGTCACTAGATGAAACCACTCCATATGAAGTGTGGAATGGAAGAAGACCTAGTCTAGAGCATTGCAAAATCTTTGGATGCTTAGCCTATGCTCACATTCCTTCTCAAGTAAGAGGGAAATTGGATCCCAAGGCAGAGAAGTGCGTATTTATTGGTTATGACCAAAACCAAAAAGGATATAGATTGTACAATCCAACCAATAAAGGATTTTCTGTGAGTAGAGATGTAATTTTTGATGAAAACAAATCATGGTTTGATGATGACAGGAAAGTGAAGCTACCTTATAACTTGGATGAAGATTTTCCATCACTTCAACCAAAGGAGCTGAAGCAGATTGAAGAAAGTGATTCGGAGATTGACCTAGAAGACTTGGAAAGACTAAAGCTATGGAAGAACAAAGGAAAAGCAAAGATGCAGGATGCTACATATGGACCCGAGAGCTCACATCAACCACTTAGAAGGTCTTCAAGGGAGAAGAAGAAACCAGAGAGGTTTGGTTATGATACTTCTTTGGTCACGAAGCACTCAATCTACATTGCAAAAGATTCAACCAATGAAGAGCCTACCACATTCGAAGAAGCACAAAGCAAGAAAGCTTGGAGAGATGCAATGGATGAAGAAATGGAAGCCTTGAAGGAGAATGACACTTGGGAGCTTGTACCTAACAAGCCATCTATGAAGGTAATTGGATCTCGATGGATATACAAAATTAAGAGGAATCCAGATGGAAGTATAAATAGACACAAAGCAAGGTTAGTTGCTAAAGGGTTTGCTCAAACCCATGGTATTGATTATGAGGAGACTTTCTCTCCTATTGCAAAAATGCCTACAATTAGGGTTCTCATTAGTCTTGCTGCATCTAGAAATTGGAATCTTTATCAACTTGATGTAAAGAATGCTTTCTTGAATGGATGGATTTTTGAGGAAGTGTATATGGCACAACCTCCTGGATATGAGGATGCACATCATCCTAACTATTTATGCAAACTAAAGAAAGCTTTGTATGGATTGAAGCAAGCTCCAAGAGCTTGGAATTTCAGATTGGTGACTTATTTGCAGGACCAAGGATTCAAAGCTAGCAAGGCGGATACCTCTTTGTTCATAAAGAGGAATGGATCTGAAGTGATCTATTTATGTGTGTATGTGTTAGCAGCAGACAAGGAACTGAAGGACTGACAAGGCATGGCAGTCAGAGAAGAGAGTCAGAGGGGAGAGAAGGCACAAGCAGACAAGGGAGTCAACGACGATCTAGCAAGTAGGCCAATAATTTTCTTCATGAAGAAGCAAGTACGAGCATTCACGCAGATCTAGCACTAAGGCAACCCTTTAATTTTTCAAAATCCTTACACAAATTAAAAGTGATTCTCATCACTAACAACCCCTGTAAATACCATGTTCACCTTTTTGTAGCTCCATTTTGTGCAAGCCGAGGAGTCCTCGAGCTTGAGGAGCCTTAGAAGTAGTTGCTTACTAATTTTCGTATTTTTTAGATCTCGTTTGAGCCCTCAAATAAGCCCTGGAACCTAATTTTTAACTAGGCCGGACACTAGCTCTCGACAGGGCCAAAGCTAGACAAAAACTATAAATAGAGCTAGAGAGCTCATTTTTTGGAGGTTAGATTGTAATTGAAATGAACTTGTAAGAGCTTTTTGAAAGTACTCTAAGAACTCCATTGCTTCTCACTCTTTGTCTTGCCGTGTGTGCGCGTGTGTGTGTATGTGTGTGCATGTTTGTGTGCTTCTCACTCCCGCACTTGTGCCTCCACTTGCTCGAGGTCTTCATACCATCCTCACGTCTTCCCGGATTGACATTAAAGGAGGTGCTTCTCATCACTGAGCTACACCAAATTTTGGCGCCGTTGCCGGGGATCGAGCTTTGAGGACGAGCGTGTGATGGTAAGACGTAGAGTTGACGCGTTGGAGTTGTAGGTATTTTCTTCACTTTCATCTATTTTCTTGTTTTTTCTTCACCATCTTCATCACCATCATCATCATCACCATCTCCCACCTCCATCTCCATCATCACGAAAATTTTCAGTTTTGATCATATCACCATCTCCACCTCATTTCCTTCATTCTACTTGTGAGAGAGAGCGAGAGAGCGATATTGCTTGCACTGTTTTTGCATGTTTCTTGAGCAATTTGCAGGTTCTTGCTGAATCATCATCCCCAGCACGTTGCGTAGGTACGGAATACTCAGAATCTGTCTCGTAGTCGCCAGCCTCTGTCGATCGCGATCGACAGAAAATTCGATCATTTGGTAAAACAAAGTTCACCACAAGCACAAGCATGAAGAGCACATCATAAAACACTAAAAACAGTAGAAAAAATCCGCGGTTCTCTGTCAATCGCGACCGACAGACCCCACGACCGATTGACTGCCACGTAGGACCCTGTCAATCGCGATTGACACCGTCGATCGCGATCGACGGCCACGACCGACACCTCTGTCAGTCGCGATTGACACCGTCGATCGCGACCGAGTGAAATTCAACGATTGATTGACTTTTACGCGTAGCCACGTGTCCATCGCGACGGACACATCCCCGATTGACTGAAATCACGGCGAAAAACCCGAAAAAAGTGTCGATCGCGATTGACAGAACTCACGATGGACTCTGTCGATCGTGATTGACACTGTCAATCGCGACTGACGTGTCGATCGCGACGGACAGGCCCCGACGGACACCTCTGTCAATCGCGATTGACAGATTTGTCGATCGCGATTGACAGGCTTTTCGGCCAAAAATTTGGGTTTTTTATTCTAAGCTTTGGGGATAGTTTTTGGGCATATTGATCTAGCAATTAGTGAGTTGTGAGGTCCCTACGCATGTGCTTTTGAGAAAAATCCTGTGATCTGTTAGCCTGTTTGAACCCTATTTTAGCACCAGAACCCTGAACTGACATAACTCTCTCATACGAAATTCGTTTGCTGTGATTCTTGTTTTGTTGGAAAGCTCGTGGGGAGCACAACCAAAATCCTTTGGATCTAGTGCACATGGATGTGTGGGGTCCAAGCAAGGAGCCATCTATATCAGGCTCAAGATATTATGTGTCTTTCATAGATGATTGTAGCTGGTGGACCATTTTGTTTTTCATGAAGCACAAGGATGAAGTGTTTAATTGCTTTAAGAAGTATATTGCTCTTGTTGAAAATCAAACAGGTAGGACTTTGAAACGACTCAGATCAGATGGTGGAGGAGAATACTTCTCTTCTGAATTTGATGCCTTCTTGCATGAAAGAGGCATTAAAAGGGAAGTCACTACAAGGTATACACCTGAACTCAATGGTGTAGCAGAGAGGAGGAATAGAGCTATTGTCGAAGCTGCAAGGTCCATGCTCAACGAAAAGGGATTTCCGAACTACCTATGGGCAGAGGCTGTGTCTACAGCCACATATCTCATAAATAGACTTCCATCTAAGTCACTAGATGGAACCACTCCATATGAAGTGTGGAATGGAAGAAGACCTAGTCTAGAGCATTGCAAAATCTTTGGATGCTTAGCCTATGCTCACATTCCTTCTCAAGTAAGAGGGAAATTGGATCCCAAGGCAGAGAAGTGCGTATTTATTGGTTATGACCAAAACCAAAAAGGATATAGATTGTACAATCCAACCAATAAAGGATTTTCTGTGAGTAGAGATGTAATTTTTGATGAAAACAAATCATGGTTTGATGATGACAGGAAAGCGAAGCTACCTTATAACTTGGATGAAGATTTTCCATCACTTCAACCAAAGGAGCTGAAGCAGATTGAAGAAAGTGATTCGGAGATTGACCTAGAAGACTTGGAAAGACTAAAGCTATGGAAGAACAAAGGAAAAGCAAAGATGCAGGATGCTACATATGGACCCGAGAGCTCACATCAACCACTTAGAAGGTCTTCAAGGGAGAAGAAGAAACCAGAGAGGTTTGGTTATGATACTTCTTTGGTCACGAAGCACTCAATCTACATTGCAAAAGATTCAACCAATGAAGAGCCTACCACATTCGAAGAAGCACAAAGCAAGAAAGCTTGGAGAGATGCAATGGATGAAGAAATGGAAGCCTTGAAGGAGAATGACACTTGGGAGCTTGTACCTAACAAGCCATCTATGAAGGTAATTGGATCTCGATGGATATACAAAATTAAGAGGAATCCAGATGGAAGTATAAATAGACACAAAGCAAGGTTAGTTGCTAAAGGGTTTGCTCAAACCCATGGTATCGATTATGAGGAGACTTTCTCTCCTATTGCAAAAATGCCTACAATTAGGGTTCTCATTAGTCTTGCTGCATCTAGAAATTGGAATCTTTATCAACTTGATGTAAAGAATGCTTTCTTGAATGGATGGATTTCTGAGGAAGTGTATATGGCACAACCTCCTGGATATGAGGATGCACATCATCCTAACTATGTATGCAAACTAAAGAAAGCTTTGTATGGATTGAAGCAAGCTCCAAGAGCTTGGAATTTCAGATTGGTGACTTATTTGCAGGACCAAGGATTCAAAGCTAGCAAGGCGGATACCTCTTTGTTCATAAAGAGGAATGGATCTGAAGTGATCTATTTATGTGTGTATGTGTTAGCAGCAGACAAGGAACTGAAGGACTGACAAGGCATGGCAGTCAGAGAAGAGAGTCAGAGGGGAGAGAAGGCACAAGCAGACAAGGGAGTCAACGACGATCTAGCAAGTAGGCCAATAATTTTCTTCATGAAGAAGCAAGTACGAGCATTCACGCAGATCTAGCACTAAGGCAACCCTTTAATTTTTCAAAATCCTTACACAAATTAAAAGTGATTCTCATCACTAACAACCCCTGTAAATACCATGTTCACCTTTTTGTGGCTCCATTTTGTGCAAGCCAAGGAGTCCTCGAGCTTGAGGAGCCTTAGAAGTAGTTGCTTACCAATTTTCGTATTTTTTAGATCTCGTTTGAGCCCTCAAATAAGCCCTGGAACCTAATTTTTAACTAGGCCGGACACTAGGTCTGGACAGGGCCAAAGCTAGACAAAAACTATAAATAGAGCTAGAGAGCTCATTTTTTGGAGGTTAGATTGTAATTGAAATGAACTTGTAAGAGCTTTTTGAAAGTAATCTAAGAACTCCATTGCTTCTCACTCTTTGTCTTGCCGTGTGTGCGCGTGTGTGTGTATGTGTGTGCATGTTTGTGTGCTTCTCACTCCCGCACTTGTGCCTCCACTTGCTCGAGGTCTTCATACCATCCTCACCTCTTCCCGGATTGACATTAAAGGAGGTGCTTCTCATCACTGAGCTACACCAAATTTTGGCGCCGTTGCCGGGGATCGAGCTTTGAGGACGAGCGTGTGATGGTAAGACGTAGAGTTGACGCGTTGGAGTTGTAGGTATTTTCTTCACTTTCATCTATTTTCTTGTTTTTTCTTCACCATCTTCATCACCATCATCATCATCACCATCTCCCAGCTCCATCTCCATCATCACGAAAATTTTCAGTTTTGATCATATCACCATCTCCACCTCATTTCCTTCATTCTACTTGTGAGAGAGAGCGAGAGAGCGATATTGCTTGCACTATTTTTGCATGTTTCTTGAGCATTTTGCATGTTCTTGCTGAATCATCATCCCCAGCACGTTGCGTAGGTACGGAATACTCAGAATCTGTCTCGTAGTCGCCAGCCTCTGTCGATCGCGATCGACAGAAAATTCGATCATTTGGTAAAACAAAGTTCACCACAAGCACAAGCATGAAGAGCACATCATAAAACACTAAAAACAGTAGAAAAAATCCGCGGTTCTCTGTCAATCGCGACCGACAGACCCCACGACCGATTGACTGCCACGTAGGACCCTGTCAATCGCGATTGACACCGTCGATCGCGATCGACGGCCACGACCGACACCTCTGTCAGTCGCGATTGACACCGTCGATCGCGACCGACTGAAATTCAACGATTGATTGACTTTTACGCGTAGCCACGTGTCCATCGCGACGGACACATCCCCGATTGACTGAAATCACGGCGAAAAACCCGGAAAAAGTGTCGATCGCGATTGACAGAACTCACGATGGACTCTGTCGATCGTGATTGACACTGTCAATCGCGACTGACGTGTCGATCGCGACCGACAGGCCCCGACGGACACCTCTGTCAATCGCGATTGACAGATCTGTCGATCGCGATTGACAGGCTTTTCGGCCAAAAATTAGGGTTTTTTATTCTAAGCTTTGGGGATAGTTTTTGGGCATATTGATCTAGCAATTAGTGAGTTGTGAGGTCCCTACGCATGTGCTTTTGAGAAAAATCCTGTGATCTGTTAGCCTGTTTGAACCCTATTTTAGCACCAGAACCCTGAACTGACATAACTCTCTCATACGAAATTCGTTTGCTGTGATTCTTGTTTTGTTGGAAAGCTCGTGGGGAGCACAACCAAAATCCTTTGGATCTAGTGCACATGGATGTGTGGGGTCCAAGCAAGGAGCCATCTATATCAGGCTCAAGATATTATGTGTCTTTCATAGATGATTGTAGCTGGTGGACCATTTTGTTTTTCATGAAGCACAAGGATGAAGTGTTTAATTGCTTTAAGAAGTATATTGCTCTTGTTGAAAATCAAACAGGTAGGACTTTGAAACGACTCAGATCAGATGGTGGAGGAGAATACTTCTCTTCTGAATTTGATGCCTTCTTGCATGAAAGAGGCATTAAAAGGGAAGTCACTACAAGGTATACACCTGAACTCAATGGTGTAGCAGAGAGGAGGAATAGAGCTATTGTCGAAGCTGCAAGGTCCATGCTCAACGAAAAGGGATTTCCGAACTACCTATGGGCAGAGGCTGTGTCTACAGCCACATATCTCATAAATAGACTTCCATCTAAGTCACTAGATGGAACCACTCCATATGAAGTGTGGAATGGAAGAAGACCTAGTCTAGAGCATTGCAAAATCTTTGGATGCTTAGCCTATGCTCACATTCCTTCTCAAGTAAGAGGGAAATTGGATCCCAAGGCAGAGAAGTGCGTATTTATTGGTTATGACCAAAACCAAAAAGGATATAGATTGTACAATCCAACCAATAAAGGATTTTCTGTGAGTAGAGATGTAATTTTTGATGAAAACAAATCATGGTTTGATGATGACAGGAAAGCGAAGCTACCTTATAACTTGGATGAAGATTTTCCATCACTTCAACCAAAGGAGCTGAAGCAGATTGAAGAAAGTGATTCGGAGATTGACCTAGAAGACTTGGAAAGACTAAAGCTATGGAAGAACAAAGGAAAAGCAAAGATGCAGGATGCTACATATGGACCCGAGAGCTCACATCAACCACTTAGAAGGTCTTCAAGGGAGAAGAAGAAACCAGAGAGGTTTGGTTATGATACTTCTTTGGTCACGAAGCACTCAATCTACATTGCAAAAGATTCAACCAATGAAGAGCCTACCACATTCGAAGAAGCACAAAGCAAGAAAGCTTGGAGAGATGCAATGGATGAAGAAATGGAAGCCTTGAAGGAGAATGACACTTGGGAGCTTGTACCTAACAAGCCATCTATGAAGGTAATTGGATCTCGATGGATATACAAAATTAAGAGGAATCCAGATGGAAGTATAAATAGACACAAAGCAAGGTTAGTTGCTAAAGGGTTTGCTCAAACCCATGGTATCGATTATGAGGAGACTTTCTCTCCTATTGCAAAAATGCCTACAATTAGGGTTCTCATTAGTCTTGCTGCATCTAGAAATTGGAATCTTTATCAACTTGATGTAAAGAATGCTTTCTTGAATGGATGGATTTCTGAGGAAGTGTATATGGCACAACCTCCTGGATATGAGGATGCACATCATCCTAACTATGTATGCAAACTAAAGAAAGCTTTGTATGGATTGAAGCAAGCTCCAAGAGCTTGGAATTTCAGATTGGTGACTTATTTGCAGGACCAAGGATTCAAAGCTAGCAAGGCGGATACCTCTTTGTTCATAAAGAGGAATGGATCTGAAGTGATCTATTTATGTGTGTATGTGTTAGCAGCAGACAAGGAACTGAAGGACTGACAAGGCATGGCAGTCAGAGAAGAGAGTCAGAGGGGAGAGAAGGCACAAGCAGACAAGGGAGTCAACGACGATCTAGCAAGTAGGCCAATAATTTTCTTCATGAAGAAGCAAGTACGAGCATTCACGCAGATCTAGCACTAAGGCAACCCTTTAATTTTTCAAAATCCTTACACAAATTAAAAGTGATTCTCATCACTAACAACCCCTGTAAATACCATGTTCACCTTTTTGTGGCTCCATTTTGTGCAAGCCAAGGAGTCCTCGAGCTTGAGGAGCCTTAGAAGTAGTTGCTTACCAATTTTCGTATTTTTTAGATCTCGTTTGAGCCCTCAAATAAGCCCTGGAACCTAATTTTTAACTAGGCCGGACACTAGGTCTGGACAGGGCCAAAGCTAGACAAAAACTATAAATAGAGCTAGAGAGCTCATTTTTTGGAGGTTAGATTGTAATTGAAATGAACTTGTAAGAGCTTTTTGAAAGTAATCTAAGAACTCCATTGCTTCTCACTCTTTGTCTTGCCGTGTGTGCGCGTGTGTGTGTATGTGTGTGCATGTTTGTGTGCTTCTCACTCCCGCACTTGTGCCTCCACTTGCTCGAGGTCTTCATACCATCCTCACCTCTTCCCGGATTGACATTAAAGGAGGTGCTTCTCATCACTGAGCTACACCAAATTTTGGCGCCGTTGCCGGGGATCGAGCTTTGAGGACGAGCGTGTGATGGTAAGACGTAGAGTTTACGCGTTGGAGTTGTAGGTATTTTCTTCACTTTCATCTATTTTCTTGTTTTTTCTTCACCATCTTCATCACCATCATCATCATCACCATCTCCCACCTCCATCTCCATCATCACGAAAATTTTCAGTTTTGATCATATCACCATCTCCACCTCATTTCCTTCATTCTACTTGTGAGAGAGAGCGAGAGAGCGATATTGCTTGCACTGTTTTTGCATGTTTCTTGAGCATTTTGCAGGTTCTTGCTGAATCATCATCCCCAGCACGTTGCGTAGGTACGGAATACTCAGAATCTGTCTCGTAGTCGCCAGCCTCTGTCGATCGCGATCGACAGAAAATTCGATCATTTGGTAAAACAAAGTTCACCACAAGCACAAGCATGAAGAGCACATCATAAAACACTAAAAACAGTAGAAAAAATCCGCGTATCTCTGTCAATCGCGACCGACAGACCCCACGACGGATTGACTGCCACGTAGGACCCTGTCAATCGCGATTGACACCGTCGATCGCGATCGACGGCCACGACCGACACCTCTGTCAGTCGCGATTGACACCGTCGATCGCGACCGACTGAAATTCAACGATTGATTGACTTTTACGCGTAGCCACGTGTCCATCGCGACGGACACATCCCCGATTGACTGAAATCACGGCGAAAAACCCGGAAAAAGTGTCGATCGCGATTGACAAAACTCACGACGGACTCTGTCGATCGTGATTGACACTGTCAATCGCGACTGACGTGTCGATCGCGACCCACAGGCCCCGACGGACACCTCTATCAATCGCGATTGACAGATCTGTCGATCGCGATTGACAGGCTTTTCGGCCAAAAATTAGGGTTTTTTATTCTAAGCTTTGGGGATAGTTTTTGGGCATATTGATCTAGCAATTAGTGAGTTGTGAGGTCCCTACACATGTGCTTTTGAGGAAAATCCTGTGATCTGTTAGCCTGTTTGAACCCTATTTTAGCACCAGAACCCTGAACTGACATAACTCTCTCATACGAAATCCGTTTGCTGTGATTCTTGTTTTGTTGGAAAGCTCGTGGGGAGCACAACCAAAATCCTTTGGATCTAGTGCACACGGATGTGTGGGGTCCAAGCAAGGAGCCATCTATATCAGGCTCAAGATATTATGTGTCTTTCATAGATGATTGTAGCAGGTGGACCATTCTGTTTTTCATGAAGCACAAGGATGAAGTGTTTAATTGCTTTAAGAAGTATATTGCTCTTGTTGAAAATCAAACAGGTAGGACTTTGAAACGACTCAGATCAGATGGTGGAGGAGAATACTTCTCTTCTGAATTTGATGCCTTCTTGCATGAAAGAGGCATTAAAAGGGAAGTCACTACAAGGTATACACCCGAACTCAATGGTGTAGCAGAGAGGAGGAATAGAGCTATTGTCGAAGCTGCAAGGTCCATGCTCAACGAAAAGGGATTGCCGAACTACCTATGGGCAGAGGCTGTGTCTACAGCCACATATCTCATAAATAGACTTCCATCTAAGTCACTAGATGGAACCACTCCATATGAAGTGTGGAATGGAAGAAGACCTAGTCTAGAGCATTGCAAAATCTTTGGATGCTTAGCCTATGCTCACATTCCTTCTCAAGTAAGAGGGAAATTGGATCCCAAGGCAGAGAAGTGCGTATTTATTGGTTATGACCAAAACCAAAAAGGATATAGATTGTACAATCCAACCAATAAAGGATTTTCTGTGAGTAGAGATGTAATTTTTGATGAAAACAAATCATGGTTTGATGATGACAGGAAAGTGAAGCTACCTTATAACTTGGATGAAGATTTTCCATCACTTCAACCAAAGGAGCTGAAGCAGATTGAAGAAAGTGATTCGGAGATTGACCTAGAAGACTTGGAAAGACTAAAGCTATGGAAGAACAAAGGAAAAGCAAAGATGCAGGATGCTACATATGGACCCGAGAGCTCACATCAACCACTTAGAAGGTCTTCAAGGGAGAAGAAGAAACCAGAGAGGTTTGGTCATGATACTTCTTTGGTCACGAAGCACTCAATCTACATTGCAAAAGATTCAACCAATGAAGAGCCTACCACATTCGAAGAAGCACAAAGCAAGAAAGCTTGGAGAGATGCAATGGATGAAGAAATGGAAGCCTTGAAGGAGAATGACACTTGGGAGCTTGTACCTAACAAGCCATCTATGAAGGTAATTGGATCTCGATGGATATACAAAATTAAGAGGAATCCAGATGGAAGTATAAATAGACACAAAGCAAGGTTAGTTGCTAAAGGGTTTGCTCAAACCCATGGTATTGATTATGAGGAGACTTTCTCTCCTATTGCAAAAATGCCTACAATTAGGGTTCTCATTAGTCTTGCTGCATCTAGAAATTGGAATCTTTATCAACTTGATGTAAAGAATGCTTTCTTGAATGGATGGATTTCTGAGGAAGTGTATATGGCACAACCTCCTGGATATGAGGATGCACATCATCCTAACTATGTATGCAAACTAAAGAAAGCTTTGTATGGATTGAAGCAAGCTCCAAGAGCTTGGAATTTCAGATTGGTGACTTATTTGCAGGACCAAGGATTCAAAGCTAGCAAGGCGGATACCTCTTTGTTCATAAAGAGGAATGGATCTGAAGTGATCTATTTATCTGTGTATGTGTTAGCAGCAGACAAGGAACTGAAGGACTGACAAGGCATGGCAGTCAGAGAAGAGAGTCAGAGGGGAGAGAAGGCACAAGCAGACAAGGGAGTCACCGACGATCTAGCAAGTAGGCCAATAATTTTCTTCATGAAGAAGCAAGTACGAGCATTCACGCAGATCTAGCACTAAGGCAACCCTTTAATTTTTCAAAATCCTTACACAAATTAAAAGTGATTCTCATCACTAACAACCCCTGTAAATACCATGTTCACCTTTTTGTAGATCCATTTTGTGCAAGCCGAGGATTCCTCGAGCTTGAGGAGCCTTAGAAGTAGTTGCTTACCAATTTTCGTATTTTTTAGATCTCGTTTGAGCCCTCAAATAAGCCCTGGAACCTAATTTTTAACTAGGCCGGACACTAGGTCTGGACAGGGCCAAAGCTAGACAAAAACTATAAATAGAGCTAGAGAGCTCATTTTTTGGAGGTTAGATTGTAATTGAAATGAACTTGTAAGAGCTTTTTGAAAGTAATCTAAGAACTCCATTGCTTCTCACTCTTTGTCTTGCCGTGTGTGCGCGTGTGTGTATGTGTGTGCATGTTTGTGTGCTTCTCACTCCCGCACTTGTGCCTCCACTTGCTCGAGGTCTTCATACCATCCTCACGTCTTCCCGGATTGACATTAAAGGAGGTGCTTCTCATCACTGAGCTACACCAAATTTTGGCGCCGTTGCCGGGGATCGAGCTTTGAGGACGAGCGTGTGATGGTAAGACGTAGAGTTGACGCGTTGGAGTTGTAGGTATTTTCTTCACTTTCATCTATTTTCTTGTTTTTTCTTCACCATCTTCATCACCATCATCATCATCACCATCTCCCACCTCCATCTCCATCATCACGAAAATTTTCAGTTTTGATCATATCACCATCTCCACCTCATTTCCTTCATTCTACTTGTGAGAGAGAGCGATATTGCTTGCACTGTTTTTGCATGTTTCTTGAGCATTTTGCAGGTTCTTGCTGAATCATCATCCCCAGCACGTTGCGTAGGTACGGAATACTCAGAATCTGTCTCGTAGTCGCCAGCCTCTGTCGATCGCGATCGACAGAAAATTCGATCATTTGGTAAAACAAAGTTCACCACAAGCACAAGCATGAGGAGCACATCATAAAACACTAAAAACAGTAGAAAAAATCCGCGGTTCTCTGTCAATCGCGACCGACAGACCCCACGATCGATTGACTGCCACGTAGGACCCTGTCAATCGCGATTGACACCGTCGATCGCGATCGACGGCCACGACCGACACCTCTGTCAGTCGCGATTGACACCGTCGATCGCGACCGACTGAAATTCAACGATTGATTGACTTTTACGCTTAGCCACGTGTCCATCGCGACGGACACATCCCCGATTGACTGAAATCACGGTGAAAAGCCCGGAAAAAGTGTCGATCGCGATTGACAGAACTCAGGACGGACTCTGTCGATCATGATTGACACTGTCAATCGCGACTGACGTGTCGATCGCGACCGACAGGCCCCGACGGACACCTCTGTCAATCGCGATTGACAGATCTGTCGATCGCGATTGACAGGCTTTTCGGCCAAAAATTAGGGTTTTTTATTCTAAGCTTTGGGGATAGTTTTTGGGCATATTGATCTAGCAATTAGTGAGTTGTGAGGTCCCTACACATGTGCTTTTGAGAAAAATCCTGTGATCTGTTAGCCTGTTTGAACCCTATTTTAGCACCAGAACCCTGAACTGCCATAACTCTCTCATACGAAATCCGTTTGCTGTGATTCTTGTTTTGTTGGAAAGCTCGTGGGGAGCACAACCAAAATCCTTTGGATCTAGTGCACACGGATGTGTGGGGTCCAAGCAAGGAGCCATCTATATCAGGCTCAAGATATTATGTGTCTTTCATAGATGATTGTAGCAGGTGGACGATTCTGTTTTTCATGAAGCACAAGGATGAAGTGTTTAATTGCTTTAAGAAGTATATTGCTCTTGTTGAAAATCAAACAGGTAGGACTTTGAAACGACTCAGATCAGATGGTGGAGGAGAATACTTCTCTTCTGAATTTGATGCCTTCTTGCATGAAAGAGGCATTAAAAGGGAAGTCACTACAAGGTATACACCCGAACTCAATGGTGTAGCAGAGAGGAGGAATAGAGCTATTGTCGAAGCTGCAAGGTCCATGCTCAATGAAAAGGGATTGCCGAACTACCTATGGGCAGAGGCTGTGTCTACAGCCACATATCTCATAAATAGACTTCCATCTAAGTCACTAGATGGAACCACTCCATATGAAGTGTGGAATGGAAGAAGACCTAGTCTAGAGCATTGCAAAATCTTTGGATGCTTAGCCTATGCTCACATTCCTTCTCAAGTAAGAGGGAAATTGGATCCCAAGGCAGAGAAGTGCGTATTTATTGGTTATGACCAAAACCAAAAAGGATATAGATTGTACAATCCAACCAATAAAGGATTTTCTGTGAGTAGAGATGTAATTTTTGATGAAAACAAATCATGGTTTGATGATGACAGGAAAGTGAAGCTACGTTATAACTTGGATGAAGATTTTCCATCACTTCAACCAAAGGAGCTGAAGCAGATTGAAGAAAGTGATTCGGAGATTGACCTAGAAGACTTGGAAAGACTAAAGCTATGGAAGAACAAAGGAAAAGCAAAGATGCAGGATGCTACATATGGACCCGAGAGCTCACATCAACCACTTAGAAGGTCTTCAAGGGAGAAGAAGAAACCAGAGAGGTTTGGTTATGATACTTCTTTGGTCACGAAGCACTCAATCTACATTGCAAAAGATTCAACCAATGAAGAGCCTACCACATTCGAAGAAGCACAAAGCAAGAAAGCTTGGAGAGATGCAATGGATGAAGAAATGGAAGCCTTGAAGGAGAATGACACTTGGGAGCTTGTACCTAACAAGCCATCTATGAAGGTAATTGGATCTCGATGGATATACAAAATTAAGAGGAATCCAGATGGAAGTATAAATAGACACAAAGCAAGGTTAGTTGCTAAAGGGTTTGCTCAAACCCATGGTATTGATTATGAGGAGACTTTCTCTCCTATTGCAAAAATGCCTACAATTAGGGTTCTCATTAGTCTTGCTGCATCTAGAAATTGGAATCTTTATCAACTTGATGTAAAGAATGCTTTCTTGAATGGATGGATTTCTGAGGAAGTGTATATGGCACAACCTCCTGGATATGAGGATGCACATCATCCTAACTATGTATGCAAACTAAAGAAAGCTTTGTATGGATTGAAGCAAGCTCCAAGAGCTTGGAATTTCAGATTGGTGACTTATTTGCAGGACCAAGGATTCAAAGCTAGCAAGGCGGATACCTCTTTGTTCATAAAGAGGAATGGATCTGAAGTGATCTATTTATGTGTGTATGTGTTAGCAGCAGACAAGGAACTGAAGGACTGACAAGGCATGGCAGTCAGAGAAGAGAGCCAGAGGGGAGAGAAGGCACAAGCAGACAAGGGAGTCAACGACGATCTAGCATGTAGGCCAATAATTTTCTTCATGAAGAAGCAAGTACGAGCATTCACGCAGATCTAGCACTAAGGCAACCCTTTAATTTTTCAAAATCCTTACACAAATTAAAAGTGATTCTCATCACTAACAACCCCTGTAAATACCATGTTCACCTTTTTGTAGCTCCATTTTGTGCAAGCCGAGGAGTCCTCGAGATTGAGGAGCCTTAGAAGTAGTTGCTTACCAATTTTCGTATTTTTTAGATCTCGTTTGAGCCCTCAAATAAGCCCTGGAACCTAATTTTTAACTAGGCCGGACACTAGGTCTGGACAGGGCCAAAGCTAGACAAAAACTATAAATAGAGCTATAGAGCTCATTTTTTGGAGGTTAGATTGTAATTGAAATGAACTTGTAAGAGCTTTTTGAAAGTAATCTAAGAACTCCATTGCTTCTCACTCTTTGTCTTGCCGTGTGTGCGGGTGTGTGTATGTGTGTGCATGTTTGTGTGCTTCTCACTCCCGCACTTGTGCCTCCACTTGCTCGAGGTCTTCATACCATCCTCACGTCTTCCCGGATTGACATTAAAGGAGGTGCTTCTCATCACTGAGCTACACCAAATTTTGGCGCCGTTGCCGGGGATCGAGCTTTGAGGACGAGCGTGTGATGGTAAGACGTAGAGTTGACGCGTTGGAGTTGTAGGTATTTTCTTCACTTTCATCTATTTTCTTGTTTTTTCTTCACCATCTTCATCACCATCATCATCATCACCATCTCCCACCTCCATCTCCATCATCACGAAAATTTTCAGTTTTGATCATATCACCATCTCCACCTCATTTCCTTCATTCTACTTGTGAGAGAGAGCGATATTGCTTGCACTGTTTTTGCATGTTTCTTGAGCATTTTGCAGGTTCTTGCTGAATCATCATCCCCAGCACGTTGCGTAGGTACGGAATACTCAGAATCTGTCTCGTAGTCGCCAGCCTCTGTCGATCGCGATCGACAGAAAATTCGATCATTTGGTAAAACAAAGTTCACCACAAGCACAAGCATGAAGAGCACATCATAAAACACTAAAAACAGTAGAAAAAATCCGCGGTTCTCTGTCAATCGCGACCGACAGACCCCACGACCGATTGACTGCCACGTAGGACCCTGTCAATCGCGATTGACACCGTCGATCGCGATCGACGGCCACGACCGACACCTCTGTCAGTCGCGATTGACACCGTCGATCGCGACCGACTGAAATTCAACGATTGATTGACTTTTACGCGTAGCCACGTGTCCATCGCGACGGACACATCCCCGATTGACTGAAATCACGGCGAAAAACCCGGAAAAAGTGTCGATCGCGATTGACAGAACTCACGACGGACTCTGTCGATCGTGATTGACACTGTCAATCGCGACTGACGTGTCGATCGCGACCGACAGGCCTCGACGGACACCTCTGTCAATCGCGATTGACAGATCTGTCGATCGCGATTGACAGGCTTTTCGGCCAAAAATTAGGGTTTTTTATTCTAAGCTTTGGGGATAGTTTTTGGGCATATTGATCTAGCAATTAGTGAGTTGTGAGGTCCCTACACATGTGCTTTTGAGAAAAATCCTGTGATCTGTTAGCCTGTTTGAACCCTATTTTAGCACCAGAACCCTGAACTGACATAACTCTCTCATACGAAATCCGTTTGCTGTGATTCTTGTTTTGTTGGAAAGCTCATGGGGAGCACAACCAAAATCCTTTGGATTTAGTGCACACGGATGTGTGGGGTCCAAGCAAGGAGCCATCTATATCAGGCTCAAGATATTATGTGTCTTTCATAGATGATTGTAGCAGGTGGACGATTCTGTTTTTCATGAAGCACAAGGATGAAGTGTTTAATTGCTTTAAGAAGTATATTGCTCTTGTTGAAAATCAAACAGGTAGGACTTTGAAACGAATTAGATCAGATGGTGGAGGAGAATACTTCTCTTCTGAATTTGATGCCTTCTTGCATGAAAGAGGCATTAAAAGGGAAGTCACTACAAGGTATACACCCGAACTCAATGGTGTAGCAGAGAGGAGGAATAGAGCTATTGTCGAAGCTGCAAGGTCCATGCTCAACGAAAAGGGATTGCCGAACTACCTATGGGCAGAGGCTGTGTCTACAACCACATATCTCATAAATAGACTTCCATCTAAGTCACTAGATGGAACCACTCCATATGAAGTGTGGAATGGAAGAAGACCTAGTCTAGAGCATTGCAAAATCTTTGGATGCTTAGCCTATGCTCACATTCCTTCTCAAGTAAGAGGGAAATTGGATCCCAAGGCAGAGAAGTGCGTATTTATTGGTTATGACCAAAACCAAAAAGGATATAGATTGTACAATCCAACCAATAAAGGATTTTCTGTGAGTAGAGATGTAATTTTTGATGAAAACAAATCATGGTTTGATGATGACAGGAAAGTGAAGCTACCTTATAACTTGGATGAAGATTTTCCATCACTTCAACCAAAGGAGCTGAAGCAGATTGAAGAAAGTGATTCGGAGATTGACCTAGAAGACTTGGAAAGACTAAAGCTATGGAAGAACAAAGGAAAAGCAAAGATGCAGGATGCTACATATGGACCCGAGAGCTCACATCAACCACTTAGAAGGTCTTCAAGGGAGAAGAAGAAACCAGAGAGGTTTGGTTATGATACTTCTTTGGTCACGAAGCACTCAATCTACATTGCAAAAGATTCAACCAATGAAGAGCCTACCACATTCGAAGAAGCACAAAGCAAGAAAGCTTGGAGAGATGCAATGGATGAAGAAATGGAAGCCTTGAAGGAGAATGACACTTGGGAGCTTGTACCTAACAAGCCATCTATGAAGGTAATTGGATCTCGATGGATATACAAAATTAAGAGGAATCCAGATGGAAGTATAAATAGACACAAAGCAAGGTTAGTTGCTAAAGGGTTTGCTCAAACCCATGGTATTGATTATGAGGAGACTTTCTCTCCTATTGCAAAAATGCCTACAATTAGGGTTCTCATTAGTCTTGCTGCATCTAGAAATTGGAATCTTTATCAACTTGATGTAAAGAATGCTTTCTTGAATGGATGGATTTCTGAGGAAGTGTATATGGCACAACCTCCTGGATATGAGGATGCACATCATCCTAACTATGTATGCAAACTAAAGAAAGCTTTGTATGGATTGAAGCAAGCTCCAAGAGCTTGGAATTTCAGATTGGTGACTTATTTGCAGGACCAAGGATTCAAAGCTAGCAAGGCGGATACCTCTTTGTTCATAAAGAGGAATGGATCTGAAGTGATCTATTTATGTGTGTATGTGTTAGCAGCAGACAAGGAACTGAAGGACTGACAAGGCATGGCAGTCAGAGAAGAGAGCCAGAGGGGAGAGAAGGCACAAGCAGACAAGGGAGTCAACGACGATCTAGCAAGTAGGCCAATAATTTTCTTCATGAAGAAGCAAGTACGAGCATTCACGCAGATCTAGCACTAAGGCAACCCTTTAATTTTTCAAAATCCTTACACAAATTAAAAGTGATTCTCATCACTAACAACCCCTGTAAATACCATGTTCACCTTTTTGTAGCTCCATTTTGTGCAAGCCGAGGAGTCCTCGAGATTGAGGAGCCTTAGAAGTAGTTGCTTACCAATTTTCGTATTTTTTAGATCTCGTTTGAGCCCTCAAATAAGCCCTGGAACCTAATTTTTAACTAGGCCGGACACTAGGTCTGGACAGGGCCAAAGCTAGACAAAAACTATAAATAGAGCTAGAGAGCTCATTTTTTGGAGGTTAGATTGTAATTGAAATGAACTTGTAAGAGCTTTTTGAAAGTAATCTAAGAACTCCATTGCTTCTCACTCTTTGTCTTGCCGTGTGTGCGCGTGTGTGTATGTGTGTGCATGTTTGTGTGCTTCTCACTCCCGCACTTGTGCCTCCACTTGCTCGAGGTCTTCATACCATCCTCACGTCTTCCCGGATTGACATTAAAGGAGGTGCTTCTCATCACTGAGCTACACCAAATTTTGGCGCCGTTGCCGGGGATCGAGCTTTGAGGACGAGCGTGTGATGGTAAGACGTAGAGTTGACGCGTTGGAGTTGTAGGTATTTTCTTCACTTTCATCTATTTTCTTGTTTTTTCTTCACCATCTTCATCACCATCATCATCATCACCATCTCCCACCTCCATCTCCATCATCACGAAAATTTTCAGTTTTGATCATATCACCATCTCCACCTCATTTCCTTCATTCTACTTGTGAGAGAGAGCGATATTGCTTGCACTGTTTTTGCATGTTTCTTGAGCATTTTGCAGGTTCTTGCTGAATCATCATCCCCAGCACGTTGCGTAGGTACGGAATACTCAGAATCTGTCTCGTAGTCGCCAGCCTCTGTCGATCGCGATCGACAGAAAATTCGATCATTTGGTAAAACAAAGTTCACCACAAGCACAAGCATGAAGAGCACATCATAAAACACTAAAAACAGTAGAAAAAATCCGCGGTTCTCTGTCAATCGCGACCGACAGACCCCACGACCGATTGACTGCCACGTAGGACCCTGTCAATCGCGATTGACACCGTCGATCGCGATCGACGGCCACGACCGACACCTCTGTCAGTCGCGATTGACACCGTCGATCGCGACCGACTGAAATTCAACGATTGATTGACTTTTACGCGTAGCCACGTGTCCATCGCGACGGACACATCCCCGATTGACTGAAATCACGGCGAAAAACCCGGAAAAAGTGTCGATCGCGATTGACAGAACTCACGACGGACTCTGTCGATCGTGATTGACACTGTCAATCGCGACTGACGTGTCGATCGCGACCGACAGGCCTCGACGGACACCTCTGTCAATCGCGATTGACAGATCTGTCGATCGCGATTGACAGGCTTTTCGGCCAAAAATTAGGGTTTTTTATTCTAAGCTTTGGGGATAGTTTTTGGGCATATTGATCTAGCAATTAGTGAGTTGTGAGGTCCCTACACATGTGCTTTTGAGAAAAATCCTGTGATCTGTTAGCCTGTTTGAACCCTATTTTAGCACCAGAACCCTGAACTGACATAACTCTCTCATACGAAATCCGTTTGCTGTGATTCTTGTTTTGTTGGAAAGCTCGTGGGGAGCACAACCAAAATCCTTTGGATTTAGTGCACACGGATGTGTGGGGTCCAAGCAAGGAGCCATCTATATCAGGCTCAAGATATTATGTGTCTTTCATAGATGATTGTAGCAGGTGGACGATTCTGTTTTTCATGAAGCACAAGGATGAAGTGTTTAATTGCTTTAAGAAGTATATTGCTCTTGTTGAAAATCAAACAGGTAGGACTTTGAAACGAATTAGATCAGATGGTGGAGGAGAATACTTCTCTTCTGAATTTGATGCCTTCTTGCATGAAAGAGGCATTAAAAGGGAAGTCACTACAAGGTATACACCCGAACTCAATGGTGTAGCAGAGAGGAGGAATAGAGCTATTGTCGAAGCTGCAAGGTCCATGCTCAACGAAAAGGGATTGCCGAACTACCTATGGGCAGAGGCTGTGTCTACAGCCACATATCTCATAAATAGACTTCCATCTAAGTCACTAGATGGAACCACTCCATATGAAGTGTGGAATGGAAGAAGACCTAGTCTAGAGCATTGCAAAATCTTTGGATGCTTAGCCTATGCTCACATTCCTTCTCAAGTAAGAGGGAAATTGGATCCCAAGGCAGAGAAGTGCGTATTTATTGGTTATGACCAAAACCAAAAAGGATATAGATTGTACAATCCAACCAATAAAGGATTTTCTGTCAGTAGAGATGTAATTTTTGATGAAAACAAATCATGGTTTGATGATGACAGGAAAGTGAAGCTACCTTATAACTTGGATGAAGATTTTCCATCACTTCAACCAAAGGAGCTGAAGCAAATTGAAGAAAGTGATTCGGAGATTGACCTAGAAGACTTGGAAAGACTAAAGCTATGGAAGAACAAAGGAAAAGCAAAGATGCAGGATGCTACATATGGACCCGAGAGCTCACATCAACCACTTAGAAGGTCTTCAAGGGAGAAGAAGAAACCAGAGAGGTTTGGTTATGATACTTCTTTGGTCACGAAGCACTCAATCTACATTGCAAAAGATTCAACCAATGAAGAGCCTACCACATTCGAAGAAGCACAAAGCAAGAAAGCTTGGAGAGATGCAATGGATGAAGAAATGGAAGCCTTGAAGGAGAATGACACTTGGGAGCTTGTACCTAACAAGCCATCTATGAAGGTAATTGGATCTCGATGGATATACAAAATTAAGAGGAATCCAGATGGAAGTATAAATAGACACGAAGCAAGGTTAGTTGCTAAAGGGTTTGCTCAAACCCATGGTATTGATTATGAGGAGACTTTCTCTCCTATTGCAAAAATGCCTACAATTAGGGTTCTCATTAGTCTTGCTGCATCTAGAAATTGGAATCTTTATCAACTTGATGTAAAGAATGCTTTCTTGAATGGATGGATTTCTGAGGAAGTGTATATGGCACAACCTCCTGGATATGAGGATGCACATCATCCTAACTATGTATGCAAACTAAAGAAAGCTTTGTATGGATTGAAGCAAGCTCCAAGAGCTTGGAATTTCAGATTGGTGACTTATTTGCAGGACCAAGGATTCAAAGCTAGCAAGGCGGATACCTCTTTGTTCATAAAGAGGAATGGATCTGAAGTGATCTATTTATGTGTGTATGTGTTAGCAGCAGACAAGGAACTGAAGGACTGACAAGGCATGGCAGTCAGAGAAGAGAGTCAGAGGGGAGAGAAGGCACAAGCAGACAAGGGAGTCAACGACGATCTAGCAAGTAGGCCAATAATTTTCTTCATGAAGAAGCAAGTACGAGCATTCACGCAGATCTAGCACTAAGGCAACCCTTTAATTTTTCAAAATCCTTACACAAATTAAAAGTGATTCTCATCACTAACAACCCCTGTAAATACCATGTTCACCTTTTTGTAGCTCCATTTTGTGCAAGCCGAGGAGTCCTCGAGCTTGAGGAGCCTTAGAAGTAGTTGCTTACCAATTTTCGTATTTTTTAGATCTCGTTTGAGCCCTCAAATAAGCCCTGGAACCTAATTTTTAACTAGGTCGGACACTAGGTCTGGAGAGGGCCAAAGCTAGACAAAAACTATAAATAGAGCTAGAGAGCTCATTTTTTGGAGGTTAGATTGTAATTGAAATGAACTTGTAAGAGCTTTTTGAAAGTAATCTAAGAACTCCATTGCTTCTCACTCTTTGTCTTGCCGTGTGTGCGCGTGTGTGTGTGTATGTGTGTGCATGTTTGTGTGCTTCTCACTCCCGCACTTGTGCCTCCACTTGCTCGAGGTCTTCATACCATCCTCACGTCTTCCCGGATTGACATTAAAGGAGGTGCTTCTCATCACTGAGCTACACCAAATTTTGGCGCCGTTGCCGGGGATCGAGCTTTGAGGACGAGCGTGTGATGGTAAGACGTAGAGTTGACGCGTTGGAGTTGTAGGTATTTTCTTCACTTTCATCTATTTTCTTGTTTTTTCTTCACCATCTTCATCACCATCATCATCATCACCATCTCCCACCTCCATCTCCATCATCACGAAAATTTTCAGTTTTGATCATATCACCATCTCCACCTCATTTCCTTCATTCTACTTGTGAGAGAGAGCGAGAGAGCGATATTGCTTGCACTGTTTTTGCATGTTTCTTGAGCATTTTGCAGGTTCTTGCTGAATCATCATCCCCAGCACGTTGCGTAGGTACGGAATACTCAGAATCTGTCTCGTAGTCGCCAGCCTCTGTCGATCGCGATCGACAGAAAATTCGATCATTTGGTAAAACAAAGTTCACCACAAGCACAAGCATGAAGAGCACATCATAAAACACTAAAAACAGTAGAAAAAATCCGCGGTTCTCTGTCAATCGCGACCGACAGACCCCACGACCGATTGACTGCCACGTAGGACCCTGTCAATCGCGATTGACACCGTCGATCGCGATCGACGGCCACGACCGACACCTCTGTCAGTCGCGATTGACACCGTCGATCGCGACCGACTGAAATTCAACGATTGATTGACTTTTACGCGTAGCCACGTGTCCATCGCGACGGACACATCCCCGATTGACTGAAATCACGGCGAAAAACCCGGAAAAAGTGTCGATCGCGATTGACAGAACTCACGACGAACTCTGTCGATCGTGATTGACACTGTCAATCGCGACTGACATGTCGATCGCGACCGACAGGCCCCGACCGACACCTCTGTCAATCGCGATTGACAGATCTGTCGATCGCGATTGACAGGCTTTTCGGCCAAAAATTAGGGTTTTTTATTCTAAGCTTTGGGGATAGTTTTTGGGCATATTGATCTAGCAATTAGTGAGTTGTGAGGTCCCTACACATGTGCTTTTGAGAAAAATCCTGTGATCTGTTAGCCTGTTTGAACCCTATTTTAGCACCAGAACCCTGAACTGACATAACTCTCTCATACGAAATCCGTTTGCTGTGATTCTTGTTTTGTTGGAAAGCTCGTGGGGAGCACAACCAAAATCCTTTGGATCTAGTGCACACGGATGTGTGGGGTCCAAGCAAGGAGCCATCTATATCAGGCTCAAGATATTATGTGTCTTTCATAGATGATTGTAGCAGGTGGACCATTCTGTTTTTCATGAAGCACAAGGATGAAGTGTTTAATTGCTTTAAGAAGTATATTGCTCTTGTTGAAAATCAAACAGGTAGGACTTTGAAACGACTCAGATCAGATGGTGGAGGAGAATACTTCTCTTCTGAATTTGATGCCTTCTTGCATGAAAGAGGCATTAAAAGGGAAGTCACTACAAGGTATACACCCGAACTCAATGGTGTAGCAGAGAGGAGGAATAGAGCTATTGTCGAAGCTGCAAGGTCCATGCTCAACGAAAAGGGATTGCCGAACTACCTATGGGCAGAGGCTGTGTCTACAGCCACATATCTCATAAATAGACTTCCATCTAAGTCACTAGATGGAACCACTCCATATGAAGTGTGGAATGGAAGAAGACCTAGTCTAGAGCATTGCAAAATCTTTGGATGCTTAGCCTATGCTCACATTCCTTCTCAAGTAAGAGGGAAATTGGATCCCAAGGCAGAGAAGTGCGTATTTATTGGTTATGACCAAAACCAAAAAGGATATAGATTGTACAATCCAACCAATAAAGGATTTTCTGTGAGTAGAGATGTAATTTTTGATGAAAACAAATCATGGTTTGATGATGACAGGAAAGTGAAGCTACCTTATAACTTGGATGAAGATTTTCCATCACTTCAACCAAAGGAGCTGAAGCAGATTGAAGAAAGTGATTCGGAGATTGACCTAGAAGACTTGGAAAGACTAAAGCTATGGAAGAACAAAGGAAAAGCAAAGATGCAGGATGCTACATATGGACCCGAGAGCTCACATCAACCACTTAGAAGGTCTTCAAGGGAGAAGAAGAAACCAGAGAGGTTTGGTTATGATACTTCTTTGGTCACGAAGCACTCAATCTACATTGCAAAAGATTCAACCAATGAAGAGCCTACCACATTCGAAGAAGCACAAAGCAAGAAAGCTTGGAGAGATGCAATGGATGAAGAAATGGAAGCCTTGAAGGAGAATGACACTTGGGAGCTTGTACCTAACAAGCCATCTATGAAGGTAATTGGATCTCGATGGATATACAAAATTAAGAGGAATCCAGATGGAAGTATAAATAGACACAAAGCAAGGTTAGTTGCTAAAGGGTTCTCTGTCAATCGCGACCGACAGACCCCACGACCGATTGACTGCCACGTAGGACCCTGTCAATCGCGATTGACACCGTCGATCGCGATCGACGGCCACGACCGACACCTTTGTCAGTCGCGATTTACACCGTCGATCGCGACCGACTGAAATTCAACGATTGATTGACTTTTACGCGTAGCCACGTGTCCATCGCGACGGACACATCCCCGATTGACTGAAATCACGGCGAAAAACCCGGAAAAATGTCGATCGCGATTGACAGAACTCACGACGGACTCTGTCGATCGTGATTGACACTGTCAATCGCGACTGACGTGTCGATCGCGACCGACAGGCCCCGACGGACACCTCTGTCAATCGTGATTGACAGATCTGTCGATCGCGATTGACTGGCTTTTCGGCCAAAAATTAGGGTTTTTTATTCTAAGCTTTGGGGATAGTTTTTGGGCATATTGATCTAGCAATTAGTGAGTTGTGAGGTCCCTACACATGTGCTTTTGAGAAAAATCATGTGATCTGTTAGCCTGTTTGAACCCTATTTTAGCACCAAAACCCTGAACTGACATAACTCTCTCATACGAAATCCGTTTGTTGTGATTCTTGTTTTGTTGGAAAGCTCGTGGGGAGCACAACCAAAAAATCGACTGGTTATAGTTAAATTAAGATCAAGATTATTAAATAGGGTATTTTGAAGTTGACCATACCCAGGGGGAACAAAATTTAGGGATCTCTAGAATTGTTTTCCAAAAAAATCACAGTGGTCTTGAGCTAACTTTGGAACTCTTACAGATCTATTGAGAGCATCGAAGGGCATTCTAAGCAAGAGTAAGTGCAAGCTTGGGAACACGCTTCCTGGGCACTCAAGGGCAACCAAGAAGGAAACAAAAGGTTGGAAATTCTCAACGCCCTTTGTCAATTCCTAGCTTAGGCTAAGAACGACTAGTGATAGGAGTAAGCCAGGGCGGCGATAGGCATCTATCAAGTTGAAGACTACCTAAATACTCAAAGTTCAAGATAACTACATAATCTTTGTACGATTGAGAATCCTAAAGAAAAAGAATTTAACGTGGAACGATCAACTTAAAGTACGAAAAATACTCAAGTATTCCTGACGACGCAATATCAGACAAGATCATAAACATGATAACACACTAAGAAAGAATCAAGTGACTGATACCAATTGATCGGCAACGAGGTTGTACTCTGGGAAAAAATCGGGCTACTTAACTAGGCATATGAACCTTAGATCAGGACGGCATCTAGTAAGGGATAGACAAAGCCTTAGGTCTTCAGAAGCTAGCGTCAATCATACTGCGAGGTCTTGGGCCCAGCAGTTGAGCCACCACTCATACTACCCTAGCTCTGAGACTAGTGAATCAGAGATGTCTCAAGGCATGGACAGACCAACGGGAAGTTCAGGAGTGCCATACTTGCACAGGGTAGAAGGCCCGTACAAGACACAGCTGGAATACCTTAGGACCAACCGATTAGGTGCTAGCATCTATGAGGACGTTCTAGGAAGATCTGTGGTCCAGATTAAAAACCCTGACCAATCCATTGGACTAGAGCACCCAGCTGTCAAGTTTGAAAACGGAGCATACTTGGACAAAGAAGGAACTACATACGTAGTCACCAGTCACCCAGATAGGACAGACGAATTCGGAAATGTGATCTCAGAAGCGGATTTAGGTGAATTGGAGCAAGGAAACATGGGTGTAGAACCTAGCACCCCTCGTGGAAAGTCAGTGCTAACAAGGATCATCACTCCCGAGTGGATCCCACAGGACAATAAGAGTATAGATCTGCCGCTAAACCGAGAAACTGATGAAGCCTTTTGGAGGTATAAATCAGACAAGCCAATTGATATAGAGACAATCATGATCTATGAGTTTAAAGATCCAGATAGCCCAGGTAGAGTGACCTACTTAGATCGTTCTTCGGAAAGGATCTTTGTGGTTACAGAAAATGATAGGCACGCTTACACTTGGAAGGGTGAATTTATTTTCCCCCAACCAAGATCGAATGTTTCCTATGGTCACCCTGGTGCTCGAACATCCCAAGCTCATGGAGCCCAAAGAGACAGACATAGAGATAGACCTGAGGTAAGCTTTGCCAACTCAGGGGGCAGAGAAAGAACGAGGACGGAAACAAATAGAGTAGAGCCTGAGGTACTTAGAGCCCCAGGACATCGAAGAAATGCCGATGAGTTCCCTCTACCACGACCTAGAGAGCACACAAGGACTTTGAGACCAACCCAGCTAGTTAAGTCCATGAAGAACTACTTCGATGGCACGGGAGATCCATACGATCATGTGGCTGAGTTTAGGCAAGTCTTGAGAGCTGAACAAGTGGAGGATTTCTTCACGCAGTATAATGCCTTTGGTCTAACCCTTAGGAACACAGCCCTTACATGGTTTCAACCATTGAATGAGAGACAGTTCAGGAGCATAGACCAACTCCTAGAGGCTTTCATTATTGAATTCTCTAAGAGTGGCATAAGGCATAATACATCCTCATTGATTCACAGCTTCAAGCAAACCCCTCAAGAGACCCTGAGACTTGCAGGGAGAAGATTTAGGCAATACTTAGAGAGATGCCCTGTCCCTGAATTACCCACACTAGCTAAGCAAGTGGCTCTATTCTTGGATGGATTACTAAGTACAAAATTGAGATCATATGTGTATCTGAAGGACCCTAGGACTATAGAAGAGTGTGTACGCATGTGCATTGACATCGAGGATAACCTAGGGGAGGAGTTAGAGCTTTCTAAGATATACAAAGATTCAGATAGTGCCTCTAGCCTCTCTTCCACGCAATCCACATCAATTGAGGAACTTGCAGAGAAAGTGGCTCAGAAATTAGGTGTCTCTAGCAAACAAATCCCAAGGTTTGCCCCTATGAAAAGATGCTATACTTGTGGGGGTGACCATATGGGGAACGTGTGTCCCATCATGGCTCAACCCCAAGTGAGTCCTAGTAGCCAGTACTGCACCATAGAGCGGAGGTACACCAATCACACCGCGCAAGATTGCCCATACAACAAGCAGGCGGCTAGGCAACCCTACCCTCAGCCATACCCTCAGCAGGGAAGATACCAGAACCCGTACACTCCACAGCCATATGGCAGGCCACAACAACCTTATCAGCAACCATACCAAAACCAACAAAGGCCTCAGCCTGTGTTAGCACAACAACCCCCTGCCCCAGCTAATGTGATCCCAGTAAAATATGGAGCAGCAAAAGAAAACCTGAATAGAGCTATAGTCCCTGTAACACCACTGCTGTCTGAAAGTGACCCCAGTGACCATAGCTTTGATTCTACACATGTCGATAGTCCCCATGCTTACTACATGCAATCTCCTGAACATGGTGAGTCCTACTACAGTGAGGAACCGAGTGAACCTAGTTGGGAGTCAGATCACACAAACCTCATGTATACAAACCCCAATCCTAGGCCTCAACCTAGGCAGGTAAGACCCCCATTCCCTAGAGGACCATGCTACAGATGTCAGGGAGATCACCTCATTCGTGATTGTCCCTTACCTCTCTACCTACACAACCCTAGTCAGTGACGATCCAGGGCTTTTGCGAAGAATGTGGAAAGGTGCATCTCTTACGAGATTGCCCAAAGAACCCCAATAATATGCCAAAAATCACTCCTATCAACGTTGTTGGGTTAGTGGTAGACTCCACAGGGAGCGTGACTTCCACTGCACCAGTACAAGTAATCACTAGAGCCCAAGCACTGCAGCAAAACCAGGGTGTAGGTCAGGAAAAAAGCCCAGAGGCTAGTGAAACTGAGAGCATAACCAAGAAAAGGACTAGAGCTTGGAGAGATAGTCGTGAAAGAATGAAAAGACAATGGGCAAAAAAGATGAGTGAACTCGAGGAAAGCCTCAGAGAAACAAAGGCCAGGATAACTGAGCTCACATCTCAAACTCCCTCTCACACTACCCCACCTCCACCATTCCCAAATCCATCCGAACCGTCACCTTCCAACCCACCTCATACGACTCCACCACCCCCTAGAGTAGGATCCTAGCAGATCCCACTCCCGAGGACCTTAATATGATGCTTAAGGCATATCAGGCCAGAATCCAAGAAGGGCCAAACGTGACTGATCATGCAAAATGCTATCCTAGAGCAGAACTAGAGCTAGAACGAACCAAGATTTGTGCTAAGATGGTGGAATTGGCTCAGACCATGTTTGAAGCCAGTCGCCTCTTTAACATCTCTAGTTCAGCCAAGACACAGCTACACTTTGATGGATTGCTAGAAAGAATAGAGAAGCTGATTGCACAATCAGAAAAGGAACCCGCCTCTCAACATAAGGACAGGGCAAGTGAAAGAGTAAGCATTCCTGCCCAAGAAGCCTATGTGCCTGAAGCCTATGTGCCTAACTCTACGGAGCCAGACACATCATCTTCTATGAATCGATTCACACTAGAATTCCTACGAGAGATTCAAGAAGACAAATGGGCTAAAGAGAGTGAAGTCCCTCCTCCTATTGAACTTGTGGATGATGCACATGACCAATTCCCACAAGATATCCCATCCATTTATGAGGAGCAGGAGAGCACCCAATCTCAGGAAAGATTAGACTTTGAGTCTAACTCTCTACAAGAATTACCCCACTTCACAGGCCCATGGGAAACTAAGTCTACTTATATGAGAACACCCACGATCATGGTACGAAATGAGGACTCAGTCATACCTAGGAACACAGAGGTAGTGAAAAACACTAAGGTTCAGTGCAACCTCACCTTAGAAGAGCTACTCAAAGTAAGGCCAGAGCTATGGAAGCATGTAGCCAAGCAAGTACCAGAGATAGCAAAACCTCATTCCCAGGTAGGATCCCAGAGAACAGTGCCCGAAATACCCTTGGACAAGATAGGAGATATGAGTGAAGGTGAAGAAGGAAACACCTATCTTCCAATCACCCATCAAGGATACACCACCAAGGCCATTCTAGACTCAGGTGCAGGTGTTGCAATTGCGACCACTTCCCTGTGGAAGCGTTGGGGCAAGCCAGCACTCAGGCCCACGAGGATGAAATTGCAGATGGCCGATGGTCACATAGAGCGACCCTTAGGGCTGTTAGAAGGAATAACTCTCACCAGATGTGGTGTTGAGTTCGAGCACACATTTGCTATATGTGACTTTAGCAAAAATCATGCCTATGAGATGATTTTGGGAAGACCGTTTATGCGACAGTTGCAAGTGGTACAGGATTGGGGAACCAATTCCTTGTATTTGCAACACCTAGGTGTCACGACCAAAGTGAATCTTAAAGATTACTCTCATAGAGATGTCCCTCCTATCCAATGGAATCCCATCCATAAAGCTAAAGATGATACGGAATCGGTGCATTCCATAGGATCAGGATCCTCATGGATGCATGAAGATACCCAGTTATGGATGTGCAAAGTAGTAGTAGAAGAAGAAAAGAGAGAGAAAGCTAGAGAGGTAGGTGCAAAAGAAACACATAGATCAATTCAAGACCCAGCCTATGCACCTATAGTCTTTCCTGACGAAGAATTTGAACCCCATGGCTGGGCAGAAATCTTAGCAACAATGGATGTGGCCATCAATGAAGAACAATGGACACCCCATTATGATGAGGATGGCTATGACATTTCAGTTTTCTCCATAGAGCCAATTATGGGAGAGGCAGTGTTAGAAGAGTGTGAACCTAGCCCTGATGCATTTGAGGATGCAAGTGACTCCGATCTAGAGTCAATCATTATGAACCCACCTTTTACATCAGATGAAGAATACTTCGACGAAGTAGAATTTCAACCCCAGAGGTATGGAGAGCTTACAAGTGACGTAAGGCTAGCCACACAAGTGACCCTGAAGGAAGAAGGAAAGAAAAGAAAGAAGAGAGAAGTCACACAAACAGAGGAAGAATCTTTGTTTGAGGTCCCAAAAAAATTTAAGAAGTATGAGATAGATGACAGAAGAGTTATGATAAGAATGCCTAAACGGGAGGCACAATCAGGAGCGGCCTATGATAACAAAGAAACCACCAAGAAAATAGTAGTAGCCCTAGGAGAAGGAGAAGAGAGATGCACGTACATAGGCCACGACCTAACAGAGGAAGAAGAGCATGCGTTAATAGCCTTGCTAAGAGAGTACAGAGATGTATTCGCTTGGAGTTACAAGGATTTGAAAGGAGTGGACCCTGACATATGCTCACACACTATCCCCATGACATCAGATGCCAAACCCTCTAAGCAAAAGCCATACACATACAATGATAACTATGCTGCCAAGATCAAAGAAGAGATAGATAGGCTGGTTGAAGCTGGATTTATCTATGAAATTGAGCACACTGAGTGGGTATCCCCCATTGTAGTGGTGCCCAAGAAAAACGGAAAGCTATGTGTGTGCATTAACTTGAAGAAGGTTAATGCAGCCACAATTCGAGATAACTATCCGCTTCCTATTACTCAGCATCTCTTAGAAAGAGTAGCAGGCAAGGAAGTGTACAGCTTCCTCGATGGATTTTCGGGCTACAATCAAGTAGCCATAGCGCCAGAAGATCAGCATAAAACGGCTTTTGCCACTGAATGGGGCATATTTGCCTTTCGGGTAATGCCATTTGGGCTTACCAATGCACCAGCAACCTTCCAGAGGCTGATGTGCCATGTATTTAAAGAGTTCCTGAGGAAGAACTTAGAAGTCTATGTTGATGATCTTTGTGCTCATTCGAACATTAGACAAACCCATATTCCTGAACTCAGACAAATCTTTGACAAATGTAGAGAATATCAGGTCTGCCTAAACCCAAAAAAGTGCGTCTTTATGGTCAGGCAAGGCAAGATTCTAGGACACATAGTGTCAAAGAATGGCATATCCACTGATGAAGAGAAAGTGAGAGCCATAGCAGAGCTACCTAGGCCAAGGAATGTCAAGGAAGTACAAGCTTTCATGGGGCATTGTGGTTACTACCGACGGTTCATTCATATGTACGCTGTCATTGCAAAGCCCATGTATGGACTTCTGACTAACTTTGAGTGGACTGATGAATGTGAGAACTCCTTCCAAGAGCTTAAACGAAGATTATGTTCAGCACCAATCTTGACCACACCAGATTGGAACAAGCCATTTCATGTTCATGTGGATGCATCCAATTATGCTATTGGGTGTGTACTCACGCAACCTACTAGTGAAGGTAATATGGATCTTCCAATTGCCTATGCTAGTAGACAATTGAATGCAACTGAACGAAATTATACCACTACAGAGAGAGAAGGATTAGGCATGGTATATGCGGTTAAAAAGTTTAGACATTACTTGCTTGCAAATAAGTTTAAATTTTTTACTAACCATCAGGCACTGCTATATCTTGTGAACAAGCCATGTAATACAGGTAGATTAGTAAGATGGTTTCTCTTACTAATGGAATACGACTTCGAGGTTGTGGTAAGGAAAGGTAGGACTCACTTGCGAGCAGACCATCTCTCTAGACTCACATCTGGAGAAGCCCCACAAGGAGTGTCGGATGACGTTCCTGATGCTTACTTGTTTAATTTGGAAGTGGTGCCACAGTGGGCTAAGCCACTAGTGCCAGTCTTGACATACGGGCCTAACCATCCAGTAGTAAACACACAAAATAGAGAGGTTGTGAAAGCCCAAAAGTATCACATCATGGCAGGAAGTATGTACAAGCACACAGATCAAGGGATTTTGGCTTGTTGTGTGGAAGAGGATGAGTACGCTAAATGGTTGCAATTAGCACATGTAGGTGCATTAGAGCAACACTACTCAAAGCAACGAACCCTGCAGACACTAAGGAGACTCGGAGTGCATTGGCCGACTATGAAAGCTGATGTCCAAAAGTTGTGCAAGGAATGCCCAATCTGCTGCACTAAACCACCTATGGAACATGCCACACTTTATCAAGTGTCCATAGTGCCCGATTGGAGTGAACCACTAGTATCCCTTCTGAGGACGAAAACATTCCCTCCAGACATGACTCTGGCTAGGAAAAGGAGTTTAGAACAAGAAGCCCAGGATTACTCACTCATTGGTGATAATCTATGCAAACGTGGTAAAGACGGTTACCTGAGACTATGTGTCCATGAGAGTGAATATCTTAAGATCTTGGAAAATGCTCACCAAGGTGTAGCAAGAGGACACTTTGGACCAGATCGGATGATCAAGGCAATACTATTTGCGGGCTTCTGGTGGCCGACCCTTCACATGGATGCACATACCTATGTGAAACGGTGTGATGTTTGCCAGAGAACTCAGTATCCTATACGTAAAGATGAGATGCCACTGAAACCTATGATGGGTGGACGTGCATTCTCTAAGTGGGGAATAGACTTCGTAGGTCCTATTAATCCCCCAGCTAAGGGTTCCCATGCGGAATATATCATTGTTGCCATAGACTATCTAACAAAGTGGGTAGAGGTAAAAGCCACAACGAAGAACGATGCTCAAACAACTGCTAAATTCTTGTTTGAGAATGTATTCACAAGATACGGGCTACCTATAGAGTTAGTAAGTGATAGAGGCACTCACTTCTTGAATGAAGTAATTGAAAATTTGCTCCAAGAATTCTTGGTAGTTCATAAGAAGTCTGCCCCCTACCACCCACAAGCTAATGGGCAAGCCGAAATCACAAACAAGATTCTGTGCAATGTGCTGACCAAGCTCGTGAATAATAAACGCTCTGATTGGGACAAACAGCTACACCATGCTGTTTGGGCATACCTAGTCGCCTACAAAACGGTACTCCAAGCCACCCCCTTTCAGATGGTATTTGGTCAAAATGCAGTGCTACCATTGGACTTCTTGATACCTACATTGAAGGTAGCACAAGAGCATGAATGGACGGGTCATGAACTCTCCTCTAGACTTTTTGACCTTGAACGATTAGGAGAAACAAGACTAAGGGCAGCTGCAGGGATATATGCAGCTAAGAAACGACAGAAGGCATATTTTGATGCCCACGTTAAGGATAAAGGTTTGAAGGCAGGTGACCTAGTACTAGTATACACTTTGAAACAACATGCGCGAAAATTAGAGAAGCGTGGCTATGGACCTATGATCATAAATAGGATCTCCACAAGTGGAGCAGTGCAACTAGCCACATTGGAAGGTGACGTTCTCCCAAGCTATATAAGCGGATGCAGAGTCAAGTTATATCAAGAACCTCTCATAGAGGAAATGCTAAGTCGGCTCAATATCGCCAAGAAACGCAAGGAAGAAGAAAAGCGAATTCGAGAAGAAGCTCAAGCAGAAGCTTTAGAACGCATCAGAAGGATGAAGTTGCGAAGACAAGGTAAAGATCAGCCTAGAACAAATGACTATGCAGATCAAGGATATCATATGGCAATGTGTGAAGTCGTAGGAACAAGTTCCCATAGAATAATTGATCGACGACCTTTTGTGACCATAGAGGTAGGACAAGGAACTAGTGCACAGTCCGTGCGAGCATTGATTGACTCAGGTGCAGCCACTAGTGCGGTGAGACTCTCTTACTATCAAGAATTGAAATTAAAGGTCAATCCTATAGAAGCTTATCTCATAGGATTAGGAGGTGTGGAAACCCCTTGCATGGGCGAGGTGGAGCTTCCCCTCTACATTCAGGACATGTTAATGACAGTTAAGGTACTAGTGTGCCAAGACGAAGACCTCACGGAGCCTCTTGTCTTGGGTCATGACTAGATCTATGATCATGCAGTCAACCTAAAGCTAAGAAGTGGACTTCTTCAAGTATGGGTCAATCATAGTCGAATTACAGTAGAGTTAGATAATGGAGCACTCAAGGAACTAGGAAAGGCACACACTCCTGGTCCTTCCAGGAGTACACATGAAGATGACCATGCTGTTCTTGTCCAAAACTATGTGTTGCAGAGGAATGATGCTTGCAAAAAAGGAGTCAGGGATGCAACGGAACTCCCTTCTTTTCCAAAGGCTAGAGGGAGGCAGCAACCAAAGGTGGATCAAAGGCAGAAGAAGCAGAGTACTACCTATGTCGGAGATCAAAAGTAATGTCTCAGCTAGTGAAACAAGTGTGGGTGCGGAAAGGCGAACACCTGGTTGCACTCAAGCCAACCACACGGGCAAAGCCTCTTATTAGTAACCAACAACACGACACCAATAAGAAGTCTTTCAGAAGTTCTTCTGCTAACGTGAAGTCTATTTGGGTGCCCAAGAAGTCGATGAAGGCTAGCCCACAATCAAGAAAAATTTGGGTGCCTAAGGCTTGTTTGCGGGCTCAAATAGCTACACCAAGACCACACCCTATACAGCATGATCCATTCACTCGCACAGCCGGCATCCACTCGTTTTCAACACTCAGGAACACACCAAGGCCCATGAGCACGAACAGAATCACTTGTAAATGGGTCCCTAAAAGGCCTCATTTTCAAGTCGACACACCTATAAAGCTCTCGAGAGTCTCTACGAAACCAAGAGCAAAACCCATCCACTGCATTTGGCAGCCTAAGATTTGTAACAAACCCCCGGACCCCATTTGTAAATCCATGACAACCTACTAACCACATCACTATCACACTACATCATTCCACTTAGCTCTTAGGCCTACCGAACTCCTAACCACACACACACTCGCACCGAGCACTTACTAACCCATTACTCTCTCCCGACCCTCATGTTAATGTTGTAAGGGGAACAACAACGGTTCTCTCTTGTCCTGTACAATGTTAACACATGTTTCTATATTCTCACAGAGACAGGAAGCAAGAAGTAACATGGCAGATACGGTAGGAACTAGCTACCAGGCAGGCACCAGCCCCCAAGTTGTGGACATTGAAAGCCTTCTGGTTGAGGAGGAATTAAAGGAACGACCAGCGGCATTGAGGGCATTACATGCATGCCTGTTCAGAACCCTCCAGAGGGGCACACAATGCCAGTCAGCAAAAACTCTCATTGGTTCAGTGATGTGGCAGGACCCCTAGGTGAAGGCACTTATATGTGGGAGGCAGAGATAGAATTCAATGGGCGCTGGGGCAGGTATCACTTTTTTACCAGGGAATTTGAAAGATTGCAGAATAATGAAGGATTGAAACCCATATGGAAGAAGGTAGGACTCTACGAGTATTTCAAATTCCAATTGCCAAAGGCGGATTTTCTAAGGTGCTTGTATCTGATTAGCACCCTTACTCCGAGCAAAGACAAAAAGGGATACAGCTCCTTTGTCCTCCCGTCTCTCACAAGGGGCAATGAGCTCAAGCGCTTCAGATTAACTATCAACTTGGTAAGGGAAGCTTTGGACATGAAAGGTATGCACATTCCTATGAAGAAAGAGACTATGGGTCCAGACAATATGAAGAACAGAAATTTGACGAAATTAAAGGACATGGTCGCGATGACACCTACGATCGCCATTCATTTACGGATGGTCATGCAACATTTTGCATTCCCCGCGCAGGAAAGGTTCACAATGCCTCCCAAAAAGATCTGGTTTAGCCTCTACATAGCAGATGCCTTTGATTTGACAATCAATATGCCCCACTAGATTATCGACCAAATCCATTTGGCTCATCAAAGGTGGTATAAGAAACAAAAATTTGTACTGTATGGATGATGTGCGCTTACAAGAATTGTGTATAGATGTCTCGCATATGATGTACCGGTGCAAAGGGCTCTCATTTGGACCAGAGCACAGGAGTTTCAACGCAGACTGTCAGCCGTAGGGCCTCCCTCAAAGAAGATGAGAGGCGCCGTCCAGATGCCTTGTGCACAAGCCCGCGGTGCAACCCTAACACCTGAAACAACTCCAAGGCTTCCCAGACGAGTGCAACCATTTACTATCAGGTTACCCAGGCACAGCACAGATGGCCCTAACCTTGTGTTTCCACCAGTACCTACTGATCTGGAATTTCCTCACGGATTCACTTTGGAAGATCTAACGGATGAAGAAGTTGCCAGAATCATTGAAGCTGTTAATGCGGAAGTCGAAGCAGAGCAGGGTAGTGGACAACAAACGGCTACAGAACAACCCCAGCCAAGACAAACAGAAGTGGTGGAAGTGGAGGATGAAGAAGAAGAAGAACAAGAGGATGAACAGGGAGGATTTTCTGATGAGGAGGCGCATGACTATGAGCAAGAAGTTATACAGGAGTTAGAGGGTGCCCCAGCATATACAAAGGAGTTGAAAAAGCTCTACGATACCATCAATAGGGTCCAACAACAACATAAGTTATGCCTTGCAGCAGGAAAGGCTATCATGCACCAAATCCTTGAGGAGGAAGGAGTCGACGAACAATATCGTGCCACACTGGATATGATCTCTGATGCTTTAGGAGTACCTGAGACAGTGCATACTGCCCTGGCACAATCACGCAGAACGGAAAGGAGATTTAATACATTTAAACACTATCATGCATATGCAGAGAGAATTACAGGTCAAAAATTGAAGAGGTTAAGGTCAGATGGAGGGGGAGAGTATTTCTCTAATGAGTTCAGTGATTACTTGTGGAATGTAGGTATAAAGAGAGAAGTTACTTGCAGGTACTCTCCTCAACAAAATGGGGTAGCAGAAAGAAGAAACAGGACACTTGTTGAATTTGCAAGATCCATGATGAAAGAGAAGAATTGCCCAAATTATTTGTGGGCTGAGGCTGTAAATACAGCCACATATTTGGTTAATAGATTGCCTTGTAAAGCTTTGCAGGGTATGACACCATATGAAGCTTGGTGGGGTAAGAGACCTACCTTGGATCATTGTAGAATATTTGGATGCCTAAAGCAGAGAAGTATGTATTCATTGGTTATGATGACAAGTAGATGGGTTATAGGTTGTGGAGTCCATCTACAGAACAATTCCTTGTGTCCAAGGATGTTACGTTTGATGAGCAAGGCACTTGGTATGCAGGTAAACTTAATGTGCATGCAGATGTTGAAGAAGTAGTGGATCAAAAGAAAGGTAAATCAAAGATTCAAATATTTGATGAAGATGAAAATAATGAAGTACAGGTTGAAGTGGAAGAAAGGCCAAGATTTGATCCAGAATGTGATGAACCAGAAACTTCAAGAAGTGGAGAAGTTAGAAGGTCATCTAGGCATAAATGGCAACCTGCAAGGTATAGTTATGATACTTCATTTCTGACTACTAAGGATTATGCTTACATGGTAAAAGCAGATGAAGATCCATCCACATATGATGAAGCCAAAGGGAAGAAGAATTGGGAAGAAGCTATGCAAGAGTAGTATGATGCATTGATGGAGAATCAGACATGGGATCTGGTTCCTAAACCTAATAGCCAGAAAATCATTGGATGTAAATGGGTTTACAAAACAAAAAGATTTGCAGATGGAAGTGTGTCTAGGTACAAAGCCAAACTTGTTGTGAAGGGATATGCACAGACATATGGAGTGGACTATGATGAGACTTATAGTCCTGTGGCAAAGATGACAACAGTCAGAACACTCATAGCAATTGCTGCTTGCAAAGGTTGGAAATTATCTCAATTAGATGTTAAGAATGCTTGTTTGAATGGTTATATTTCAGATGAAGTTTACATGGAGCAACCAGATGGTTTCAAAGATCAAGTGTATCCAAATTATGTGTGTAAGCTCAAGAGAGCTTTGTATGGATTGAAGCAGGCCCCAAGAGCATGGAATTATAGGCTTGTAAAGTTCTTGAAGGAACTTGGATTTCAAGCATCAATGCCAGATAGTAGCTTGCTAGTCAAAGCAAGTGAAGATGGATTTATTTATGTTTGTATTTATGTTGATGACATAATACTTACAGGAACAGATGATAATGGCATACACATGATTAAGAAACAGATGGAGAAAGAATTCA
>CM035407.1:74618887-74628887 GCA_020310875.1 Ceratopteris richardii
TACCTAATCTGATATGTATCCACTCAAGAATGCATTCTTTATATCCAATTGACTTAGAGTCCATCCTTTTGAAGCTGCAATAGCAATGATTGTCCTTATAGTTGACATCTTAGCTACAGCACTGAATGTCTCTAATCTATGCCATTGGTTTGGGCATAGCCTTTCACCACCAGTCTAGGTTTGTATCTGGCTATACTTCCATCTGCAAGCTTCTTCACTTTATAAACCCATTTATTTCCAATTACTTTCTTACCATTTGGTTTAGGAACAAGTTCCCATGTCTTGTTCTCCTCTAATGCATTGAATTCTTCCTTCATTGCTTCTTCCCATTGCTTCTTACCTTTAGCTTCATCATAGTTCTGAGGTTCTTCATCATCTTTGAGCATATATGCATAGTTCTTCTAAATTATGTAAGAAGTATCATAAGAATACCTTTCTGGTTGTCTTCTTGTCCTACTCGGCCTTCTTTTCATAAGTGTCTAGATACACTTCTTCATCAAATATAGGAGCTTCTTCATTTCTTCTTGCTAATCCACTTCTGGATGTACTTCCTTGCATATAGTCTTCATCGCTATTCACCTGCACAATTGATTTTCCTTTCTCACATCTTCTTACCTCTTGTTCAAATTCTTCAGTTGAATTACTTTGATCTGCCTACCAACTTTTCTGTTCATCAAATGTAACATCTCTAGAAACAATAATTTTTTTGGTTAGAGGATTCACAATCTGTAACCCATCTGCTTTTCATCATAACCAATGAACACATATTTTTCTACCTTTGGTTCAAGTTTATGTCTAAGTTGTGATGGCACATAAGCATATGCAATTGATCCAAACACTCTACAATGATCTAGTGTTGGTTTCTTACCCCACCAAGCTTCATATGGAGTCATTCCATTGAGAGATGCACATGGTAATCTATTCACAAGATATGTAGTTGTATTTAAAGCCTCAGCCCAAAGATAATTTGGACATTTCTTCTCCTTTAGCATAGCTCTAGCAAACTCAACCAAAGTCCTGTTTCTTCTTTTTGCTACACCATTTTGTTGTGGTGTATACCTGCAAGTTATTTCTCTCTTAATACCTGCATTCCAAAGACAATCATTGAACTCTTGGGAGAAGTATTCTCCCCCTCCATCAGATCTCATTCTCTTGAGCTTTTGACCTGTGACTCTCTCTGCATATGCATGAAAATGCTTGAAGGCTCCAAACACTTCTGATCTTTCCTTCAAAACATATAATGTCATCCATCTTGTAGCATCATCAATGAAAAAAACATAGTACCTTGAGCCACTCATAGATCCTTCTTTTGTTGGTCCCCATACATCTATATGAATGAGCTCTAGTAATCCATCATATTTGAATCCTTTCTTTTGAAATGGTAACCTGTGTGCTTTACCCATTTGACATGCTTCACATTTATAAACCATATGTTGACTTTGCACATTTGGTAGTCCTAGTACAAACTGATTTGCAACCATAGCTTTAATTCCTCTTTCATTGAAATGACCTAACCTCTGTTGCGGATGTGTGGTATCCTTCTTTCTTCTCCGATACCACTTGTTGGCGATTATCTTTCTCTCTGATATCGCTGATAATGGTCGTCACGGCAAGGCTTGAACCTTGTCAGGCCTGTGGAAATTGCCGTGCCGCCAAATAGAGAGCTAAGCTAAAGTGATAAAGAGCACCTCTGTAATCAACAGTAGCTTAGCAGGATTACTGTCGCTTAACTGTGTTAAACTGCGACTTGAATTCCACCGGAACTTCACCGGACTGTCACTGGGACGTCACCAAAAATTTACCGGAATATCGCCGGGATGAACTTTGATTGTGCTCGTGATTACTTCAAATGAGTTATGTGAAGTAAGGAAGTGATACGTGAACTTCCTTCACTGAATGAACTTCTTAAGGAAAACTTCACAGTTCTGAAGTGACACTTTCCGGTTAGATTTTGTACTGTGTGTACATATCCATTCCACCGGAAACTGTGATCAGCTTAAAGTAGAGACGTCTAGCTACAAGATGAGCTATCTCTCATACAAAACTTCGAATTCTACTGCGAGATATACTTCGTTGTTCTACCAAAAAATTCACTTTCTGAGAAAACTATAACTGACCAAAAATGCGTTTACTGAGATATCTTTGACCGAGACATTCGTTTACTTAGAGAGTACCGAGAGACACGTTCAGTAACGAATTATAACTGTTAATGGTTAACAAACTCTCTACTGTAACACAAAACCTTCAGATTCTTCACATGTGAACAGAGCGCGCAAACTTCCACATGAACATGTGTTTTCTATTAGAGAAGATGTGTACAAACAAGCTTGGCGTCTTCTTGCTCAAGCTGTAGAAACTCTCTTACACTGAGTAGTTTCTTATTACCATCCCTCTCAGATGTATACCTGACATTCCAGGTTTCTGTTATTCATCTGTACATATGTGATCTATGGCATCTTCTGCGAACTTCTCATTCTCTCTTCACTCATGCATGATCTCTCATAATCCCCTCCTTCTCATTCTCAGCAGCATTCCTCATCATCTCGTCCTCAGCATAATCTCATCATTAGAGTCCTTCAATCCTTGCTGTATATATACACTTTTCCTCTGCGCTCTTCCACGCTCTCATTCTTTAATTCACGTTATGCGCGCATTATGCTCACATTATGCGCACACCACGGTTTATTGCTCTGTTACTCGTACAATTCTTGATTCTGGTTAACGGACTGATTTCGTGCGCTCTACTACTCAGGCTTTGATTTTGTAGATCTCGCCTTTCTCTTTTTTTTTTTCTTTTTCTTTTTCTTTTATGTCTGTCTGTATGTCAAAGATGTGAGTGATTCCTCAACAGCTCCCCCTCAATCACTAATTTGACCTCTTCCGGTCTTTCATATATCTTTCTTTCTTTTATTCCTGCCATTTCTTTGAATCTGCTTGTCTTTGTTCCATCCAAGCTTTTTGTCAAGATATCTGCTATCTGATCTTTTGTAGGAGTGTAGACTATTTCTATCTCCTTCTCCATTACCTTTTCCCTCAGGAAGTGATACTGAATTACTATGTGCTTTGTTCTTGTGTGAAACACTGGATTCGCTGCAAGGTATAGAGAGCTCATATTGTCTCCATGTATAATTGGTATACCTTGATCAATCCCCATGCTTTTGAGCAAGGTCTGCATCCATATTATTTCTTTAGCTGCTTCTACCAGTCCTTTGTATTCGGTTTCTGTTGACGATAAAGCTATTGTATGCTGTTTCTTTGAGCACCAGCTTACTAGCTTATCTCCTAGGTATATCATATACCCATGTGTGGATCTTCTGTCATCTTGACTTCCTGCCCAGTCTGAGTCACTGAATGCTCTCAGCTTTATATCTGATGTAAAAGGATAATATAATCCTTCCTTTATAGTTCTTTTTATATATCTAAGAACTCTTTGTCCTGCGACCCAATGTTGATCTATCGGACAATGCATAAACTGTGAAAGAACTCCCACCGGATAGCTGAGATCCGGTCGTGTTAGCATAGCATAAATTAAGCTTCCTACTAACGATTGATACTTCTTCCTATCTTTGAACTCTGTTCCATCATATTTGCTGAGTTTATGATGTACTTCAAGCAGCATTGAAGCTTCTCTTCAATTCTATATTAAACTTCTTTAGTAAGTTTAGGAGATACCCTTTTTGCGTAACATATACACCATGATCTGTATATGTGATTTCCATACCTAGAAAATATGATAACTTTCCCAGGTCACTGATTTTGAATTCCTTTTTGAGCAGTTTCTTCACCTCTGTGATTCCTGCTTCTGAGGTACCTGTAATTATTATGTCGTCTACATAAATACAAATGTAGATCATTCCTTCTTCTATTCTTTTGATGAGTACACTTGCATCTGCCTTCGAACTTTGGTATCCAAGTTCATTGAGATACTTCACAAGTCTGTAGTTCCAAGCTCTTGGAGCTTGCTTCAGTCCATAAAGTGCTTTTCTCAGTCTGCACACATGTTCTGGGTATCTGGAATTTACGAAACCTTCTAGTTGTTCCATGTAGACTTCGTCTGATATATATCCATTCAAGAATGCATTCTTTATATCTAGTTGACTTAGCTTCCATCCTTTTGATGCTGCTATAGCAATCACTGTCCTTATGGTTGACATCTTTGCCACCGGACTAAACGTCTCGTCATAATCTATGCCATGCATCTGAGCATAGCCCTTGATAACCAGTCTCGCTTTATGTCTGGCTATCCTTCCATCTGCAAGTTTCTTAATTTTGAAAACCCATTTATTTCCGATTACTTTCTTACCATTTGGTTTCAGAACAAGTTCCCATGTCTTGTTCTCTTCCAGTGCGCTGAATTCTTCTTCCATTGCTTCTTCCCATTGCTCCTTTCCCTTAGCTTCAGCATAGCTCTGAGGTTCTTCATCATCTTTGACCATATATGCATAATCTTTCTGAGTTATATATGATGTATCATACGAGAACCTTTTCGATTGTCTCCTTACTCTGTTTGACCTCCTTAGCTCGTATTCTTCGTGTGTATCTGAATACGCATCTTCATCTTCGTTTCTCATACCTGATCCAGTTTTGGATGTACTTGCCTACGTATAATCTTCATCTTTATTCACCTACACGATTGATTTACCTTTCTCTTTTCTTTTTATCTCTTCTTCAAATTCTTCAGTTGTATGACTCTGATCTGCATACCAGCTTTTCTGTTCATCAAATGTTACATCTCTGGAAACGGTAAATTGTTTGGTTAGAGGACTCCATAACCTATAACCCATCTGTTTTTCATCATATCCAACGAACACATATTTCTCTGCTTTCGGTTCAAGCTTATGTCTCAGTTGAGACGGTATATAAGCATAAGCGACTGATCCAAACACTTTACAATGATCAAGTGTTGGCTTCTTTCCCCACCAGGCTTCATAAGGGGTCATTCCTTCTAACGTTGTACATGGTAATCTGTTTACCAGGTATGTAGCTGTATTTACAGCTTCAGCCCAAAGGTAATCTGGACAATTCTATTCTTTCAACATAACTCGTGCAAACTCGACTAGAGTTTGGTTCCTTCTTTCTGCTACACCGTTTTGTTGTGGTGTATACCTGCAGGTTATTTCTCTCTTGATACCTACATTCCAAAGGTAATCATTGAACTCTCGGGAGAAGTATTCTCCCCCTCCATCAGACCTTAGTCTTTTAAGCTTTTGACCGGTGAGTCTTTCAGCATATGCATGAAAATGTCTGAAAGCTCTAAACACTTCTGATTTCTCTTTCAAAACATAAAGAGTTATCCATCTTGTTGCATCATCAATGAATAAAACATAATACCTCGATCCGCTGATTGATCCTTCTTTTGTTGGACCCCATACATCTGTATGAATGAGTTCAAGTACTCCATCATGTTTGAATCCTTTCTTTTGGAAAGGTAACCTGTGGGCTTTTCCCATCTGACAAGCTTCGCATTTGTGAATCATATGTTGGTTCTGTACGTTCGGTAATCCCAATACAGACTGATTTGCTATCATAGCTTTGATTCCTTTTTCATTGAAATGACCTAATCTCTTGTGCCAGAGATCAAGTTCTGTAATCACCTTTTCATCATATGTGAGCAACGCTTGGCCAATGTTCCCTCGTACTCTTAAAGTAAAGAGTCTTCCTTCTTTCTTACTAGAGACGATCTGATTATATCCATTCTTGGGATCTTCTACAAATACTCCTTTGTTTGTAAATCTGACCTGAAAACCTTTCTCGACTATCTGTCCCACACTAATCAGATTTTTTGGTATTGTTAGAACATACAAAACATTGGTTAGCAAATCTGCTCCACTCTTACAGTTCACTTTTCCAATTGAATGTACGCTATGTCTTGTATTGTCACGTGTTTGAACAGTGTGACTCGAACTACCTTTTTCTAGTTCTGACATCAGTTCTATATTTCTTGACAAAGGATTAGAGCATCCAGAATCAATGTAAAATACCTTTAGGTCTTCATTTTCTGATGTGCTGATAGAGTTCATCATCAATGATGTATGATTTTCATTATGTGTGTCAGTTGCGTAGTTGTTGTAGGTGGTGTTGTAGGATTGGCCCTGTCCCCAATTTCTTGTTCCACCTCTACCATAGCCTCCTCTTTGATTCTGTCTACCCTTTTGGAAGTTTCCTTGATATCTTCCACTTTTGCCTCTATTATTACTATTCTGATTTTGATTTGATCCCTGTTGGTTGTGCCAACAGTCATGCGCCAGATGATTACTTAGTCCACAAATCCAACAAGCTTTCTTGTTGGTATTCTGACTACTTCTTCCTCTTCCAAAACCTCTTTCTCTTCCTCTGCCAGTGCCTTTACCTCTTGCGTAATAGGCCTGAGAGCTCGGCTCTTCTTTGTCTTTTGACTTACCTTTGTCTTTCTTCTTGTTCTTCATGTACATCGCTGAACTTTGTCCTTTATCTGCATCTCCTTTCAGGTCTTGCTCATATGTGAGCATCAAACCAAGCAACTGATTTAAATCTGGTACAAAGTGATTTAAAGAAAGTTCACTTGAGAGTACGAAAGGTTTCCACCTTTCATCTCCTCTCAACCGTGTTAGCAGTTGCGCTATGAATATGTGATCTTCGACATCTTCATTTATGGATCCAAGACTATCTGCTAGATCCTTCATTTTAGTGACGTAGTCACTAATGCTTTGACTCGGCTTCTTTTTGAATGTTGTGAACTCGGACCATAAGCTAGCCTTTCTAGCTTTCGTAGTATTTTGGAAGTGATCTTCCAATGCACTCCATATGTCTTCCGCTTTCTCCAAACCTCTAATGTGCAAGTAGATGATCTGAAACAGTGTTGTAAATGTAGGCTCTTGCCATTGCATCTTTCTTCTGCCACAGCTTCAAAGCTTCTAACTCTTCTTTTTCCGGTTGGCTATCATCTTCAAAGGTCGGTTTCCTTTCTTCTCCGGTCACATACATCATTAAGTCCTTACTCATAAGTAAGGCTTCCATACGCATTACCCACGCGGGATAATTATCTCTATCCAGCTTATCAATCTGGACATGATCTGCCATGATCTTCCTACTTGCTTTAGGTTGCCTTTGAGAGTCTTTTGGCTTCTGATGCCACTCGTGGAGTTAACCTACTCTGATTAGATATGCCTCGCTTTGATACCACTTGTTGCGGATGTGTGGTATCCTTCTTTCTTCTCCGATACCACTTGTTGGCGATTATCTTTCTCTCTGATATCGCTGATAATGGTCGTCACGGCAAGGCTTGAACCTTGTCAGGCCTGCGGAAATTGCCGCGCTACCGAATAGAGAGCTAAGCTAAAGTGATAAAGAGCACCTCTGTAATCAACAGTAGCTTAGCAGGATTACTGTCGCTTAACTGTGTTAAACTACGACTTGAATTGCATCGGAACTTCACCGAACTGTCACTAGGACGTCACCGAAAATTTACCGGAATATCACCGGGATGAACTTTGATTCTGCTCGTGATTACTTCAAATGAGTTATGTGAAGTAAGGAAGTGATACCTGAACTTCCTTCACTGAATGAACTTCTTAAGGAAAACTTCAGAGTTCTGAAGTGACATTTTCCGGTTAGATTTTGTACTGTGTGTACATATCCATTCCATCGGAAACTGTGATCAGCTTAAAGTAGAGACGTCTAGCTACAAGATGAGCTATCCCTCATACAAAACTTCGGATTCTACTGCCAGATATACTTCGTTGTTCTACCGAAAAATTCACTTTCTAAGAAAACTATAACTGAACGAAAATGCGTTTACTGAGATATCTTTGACCGAGACATTCCTTTACTTAGAGAGTACCGAGAGACACGTTCAGTAACGAATTGTAATTGTTAATGGTTAACAAACTCTCTACTGTAACACAAAACCTTCAGATTCTTCACATGTGAATAGAGCGCGCAAACTTCCACATGAACATGTGTTTTCTATTAGAGAAGATGTGTACAAACAAGCTTGGCCTCTTCTTGCTCAAGCTGTAGAAACTCTCTTACACTGAGTAGTTTCTTATTACCATCCCTCTCAGATGAATACCTGACATTCCAGGTTTCTGTTATTCATCTGTACATATGCGATCTATGGCGTCTTCTGAGAACTTCTCATTCTCTCTTCACTCATGCGCGATCTCTCATAATCCTCTTCTTCTCATTCTCAGCAGCATTCCTCATCATCTCGTCCTCAACATAATCTCATCATCAGAGTCCTTCAATCCTTGTTGTATATATACACTTTTCCTCTGCGCTCTTCCACACTCTCATTCTTTAATTCACGTTATGCGCGCATTATGCGCACATTATGCGCACACCATGGTTTATTGCTCTGTTACTCGTACAATTCTTGATTCTGGTTAACGGACTCATTTCCTGCGCTGTACTACTGAGGCTTTGATTTTCTGAAGATTCCGCCTTTCTCTTTTTTTTTTTCTTTTTCTTTTTCTTTTATGTCTGTCTGTATGTCAAATTCGTGAGTGATTCCTCAACAATCTCTTATGCCAGAGATCAAGTTCTGTAATCACTCCTTCACCATGTATGAGCAAAGCTTGACAAATGTTCCCTTGCACTCTTAAAGTAAAGAGTCTACCTTCTTTCTTACCAGAGACAATCTGATTATATCCATTCTCTGGATCTTCAACAAATACTCCTTCATTTGTAAACTTGACTTGAAAACCTTTTTCAACTATCTGTCCCACACTAATCAAGTTTTTAGGTATTGTGGGAACATACAAAACATTGGTTAGCAAATCTGCTCCACTCTTGCATTTCACTTTTCCAATTGAATGTACACTATGTCTTGTATTATCACCTGTTTGAACTGTATGACTAGAAATACCTTTTTCCAATTCTGACATCAATTCTATGTTTCCTGACAAATGATTAGAACATCCAGAGTCAATGTAAAATACCTTTAGATCTTCTTTATCTGATGTGCTGATTGAGTTCATCATCAATGATGTATGAATTTCATTCTGTGTATCATTTGCATAGTTGTAGTAGGTGGTGTTGTAGGATTGATTCTGTCCCCAGCTTCTTCCTCCACCTCTACCATAGCCTCCTCTTTGATTTTGTTTGCCTCTTTGAAAATTACTTTTATATCTTCCACCACGACCTCTACTATTGTTGTTTTGATTCTGGTTTGATCCTTGTTGATTGTGCCAACAGTCATGAGCCAAATGATTTCTCAATCCACAGATCCAGCAAGCCTTCTTGTTGTTATTCTGATTACCTCTACCTCTTCCAAAAGCTCTTGGTCTTCCTCTGCCAGTGCCTTTACCTCTTGCATAATAAGCTTGAGAACTCAACTCCTCTTCATCCTTTGCTTTACCTTTATTTCCTTTCTTCTTGTTCTTCATGTACATTGCAGAACTTTGTCCTTTATCTCCATCTCCCTTCAAGTCTTGCTCATATGTGAGCATCAAAGCAAGCAACTGGTTCAAATCTGGAACATAATGATTTAATGAAAGTTCTGTTGATAAGACAAAAGCTTTCCACCTTTCATCCCCTCTCGAACTTGCAAGTAGTTGAGCAATCAATCTGTGATCTTTAACATCTTCATCTATGGATCCAAGACTATCTGCTAGATCCTTCCTCTTAGTGACATAATCACTAATACTTTGACTTGGCCTCTTCTTGAATGTTGTAAACTCTGACCATAGACTTGCTTTCCTTGCTTTGGTAGTACTTTGGAGATGATACTCCAATGCATTTCATATATCTTCAGATGTTTCCAATCCTCTGATGTGTGGTAGCAAATGATCAAAGATTGTATTGTAGATGTAGGCTTTTGCACTTGCATCCTTCTTCTGCCAATGCTTTAACGCATCAAGTTCTTCTTTCTTTGGTCGGTTTTCATCTTCAAATACTGGCTTCTCTTCTTCACCTTTACATATACCATGAAATCCTTACTCATAAGTAAGGCTTCCATTCTCATTACCCATGCGGGGTAATTATCTCTGTCTAGTTTATCAATGGAGATATGATCTGCCAT
>CM035407.1:74641387-74643887 GCA_020310875.1 Ceratopteris richardii
ACCTTGGCCTCTCTTCAACTTCAATCTGCACTTCATTACTCTCACTTTCATCAAGTAATTGAACCTTTGCTTTACCTTTTCTTTGTTCCACTACTTCTTCATCATCTGCATGTACATTATATTTACCTGCATACCAAGTACCTTGCTCATCAAATGTAACATCCTTGGATACAATAAATTGCTTTGTGGATGGACTCCACAACCTGTATCCCATTTGCTTATCATCATAACCAATGAATACATACTTCTCTGCCTTAGGCTCCAACTTATGCCTCAATTGAGATGGCACATATGCATATGCCAAGCATCCAAATATTCTGCAATGATCCAAGGTAGGTTTCTTACCCCACCAAGCTTCATATGGTGTCATACCCTGCAAAGCTTTACAAGGCAATCTATTAACCAAATATGTAGCTGTATTAACAGCCTCAGCCCACAAATAATTTGGGCAATTCTTCTCTTTCATCATGGACCTTGCAAACTCAACAAGAGTCCTATTTCTTCTTTCTGCTACCCCATTTTGTTGAGGAGAGTACCTGCAAGTAACTTCTCTCTTTATACATGCATTCCACAAATAATCATTGAACTCATTTGAAAAATACTCTCCCCCTCCATCTGACCTTAGCCTCCTCAATTTTTGACCTGTAATCCTTTCTGCATATGCATGATAGTGTTTAAATGTATTAAACACTTCTGACTTTTCCTTAATCACATAAATTGTGATCCACCTGGTAGCATCATCAACATATATGACATAATATCTTGAACCATTTATACTAAAGTCCTTTGAAGGACCCCACACATCTGTATGCACCAATTCAAGTCTTTCTGAATACATAAATCCATGCTTGGAATAGGATTGCTTATGAGCCTTACCTAATTGACATGCCTCACATCTGTATGTCATGTGTTGACCTGCAATGTTAGGCATACCAAGCACTGAATCATTGTTAATCATTTCTTTGATACCTCTTTCATTAAAGTGTCCAAGTCTTTTGTGCCAAAGATCCAATTCTGACACCTTCTGCTCTCCATATGTGAACATAGCATGTCCAACATTTCCTTGTACCTTCAATGTGAAAAGCCTTCCTTCTTTCTTTCCTGCAATAACTTGTTTATACCCTTGACTAGGGTCTTCCACATAAACTCCATCATTTGTGAACCTTACCTCATATCCTTTTTCCACAATTTCACCTACACTGATCAAATTCTTTGAAATTGTGGGAACATAAAGTACCTTACTCAGAAGAGTGCTCCCATCCTTAGCTTTGACTAAACCAATTGACTTTACCTTATGCTTTGTATTATCACCTGTCTGCACTGTATGATTAATTGCATTATGATCTAGGTCAGTCATCAAAGCAATATTTCCACTTAAATGATTACTACATCCTGAATCAATATAGAACACTCTCATGTCCTCATGTGAGGTTTCACATGTATTCATAATGAGAGTCGAATCCTCCTTTTGATCTGATGCATAGTTGTAGTAGGTGTTATTATAGGATTGACTTTGGAAGTTTCTTCCACCACCTCTTCCAAAAGAATTCCTACCACCTCTACCTCTGAAATTTCCTCTCTGAAATCTACCTCCTCTTCCTCTTTGATTAAAGTTCTGATAATTACCATTGTTTTGATTATTATGCCAACAATCATGAGATAGATGATTGGTCTTACCACATATCCAACAAGCTCTTGCATTCTCTTTGTTGTTTCTGCCTCTTCCTCTACTTCTGCCATTTCCTCTTCCTCTTATGAAGTTTGCTTGGTTTGATGTACCTTCTTCTTCACCTGATTGTTGCTTCCCTTTGTTGACTTTCTTCTTGTCTTTAGAATACATTGCATGACCTGCACTCTTATCAACATCTCCTTTGATATCATTCTCAAAAGTTAGCATATGACCTAACAATTGATTCAAATCAGGAGTAAAGTGATCTAATGAAAGTTCTGTAGATAAAATGAAAGGCTTCCATTTCTCATCTCCTCTTAGTCCTGTGAGTATTTGTCTTACCAATTTGTCTTCTTCAATATCTTCATCAACTGCACCTAAAGAATCTGCAATGTCCTTCATCTTTGTCACATAATCAGAAATTGATTGTGAGGCCTTCTTCTTGAAGGTAGTAAACTCTGCCCATAGTGAAGCCTTCCTTGATTTGGTTGTATTTTGGAAATGCTCTTCCAAAGCATTCCAAATGTCACAAGCACTTTCAAGTCCTCTAATGTGAGGAAGCAAATAGTCATTGACTGCCATGTAGATGATGCTTCTTGCTTGAGCATCCTTCTTCATCCAATTCTTCAAATCTGCAAGCTCCTCCCTAGTTGGAACACTAGGATCTCTGAATTCTGGCTTTTCTTCATCTCCTGTGATGTATCCTATCAGATCTTTGCTCATAAGGTGAGCTTCCATCCTCATAGACCATGCAGGATAGTTCTCTCTATCCAATTTTTCAATTTGGAGACTATCTCCCATCTTTACTTCACCTGTAGCTTCAAATCTTTA
>CM035407.1:74651387-74663887 GCA_020310875.1 Ceratopteris richardii
GAGCTCCATTTTCACTATCTCTGAGTGTGTGAGTGCTACACTATAGCCTACACATCTCCAACTCATTAGGCTACATCTATCAAGCCAATGAGATTGTACATTCATGTGAACTAATAGAAAGATTTACATTCACTATCTCTGGTTTTCTCTGAGTCATCATCTCCAAGTCTGTCAACTTCAAAGAGGCATATCTCAGTGCATACTGAACCAAATCAAGTGCTTCAAAGCTTGATGGAACCAGCTCCAAGCATACTACATGCCTACAAAATTTGAAGATCATTGGATCAGCCATCTCGGAGAAATCTTGCTCGAAGTTGTCTCTGGTATTTGTCTACAGTGTTCCTAAAAAGTCGGGGGTACATATGTTTTTGCTAAACTTATTTCTTAGAGTATAGTTCATCATTTATTTTCATTCCACTTGCAAATGGTAGCTTATAAAGCTAATTTAATATGTCCAAAAGGAATTTGATCAACTGTAAGTGTGCTGGTCATACTGAGTGAAAGACTGAGCAGGTGTCAATACCAAAATAGCAAGTTTTCTTGGATTTGTGAAGTGCAAAGTTATCTGTTTTGATTTGATCATTACACATATCATTTGCAAAGTACATATATGCTTTCTTGGTATCAATTGGAAGCTAATCAAGTCTACTAAACATATCTGGAGTCAAAAGGGGACTGGTGTGAAGCAGGTATAGCAGCACCAACTCAATCTTCTGAGTGTATCCAACCATCTCTCCCAACAGTGGTATTAGAGCAAATAAGGTAAAATGGGAGATGGTTTTCCTTCATTCATTGACAAATTGGACAGGAACAATTACCAAGCTTGGTCTCTAAGGATGAAGACCTATCTACGAGGAAGAAGCTTATTTGGATTCATATCAGGAGATGAGGAATTGCCCTCATTCAAAGCTAGAGGACTACCCACCAAGGATGAACAAGAGAGGCTCAACACATGGTGTGCAAAAGATGCATTGGCAAGGTCATATCTTCTCAACTCTATATCTGATTTCCTTTTACCTCACATAAGGAATTGCAAGACTTCCCAAGAGACTTGGGAAACCTTGTCAATATATTTTTCATCAAGTACAAGGGCCAGAAAGAATCAACTATGGATTGAATTCACTACTCTTAGGAAGCAATCAAAGCAATCAATTTCAGACTTTGTCACTAGGGTCAAAGACATTGCAGACCAACTGGCAAGTATTGGAGAGGAGATTGAAGAGGAACAAATAGTAAGGCAGGTAATCAATGGACTAAAGGCTGATGACAAATGGGAGAGCTTTACCACAGCAATGGATCTATACATGGACATACATGCTCCTGATCTAACAACTCTGATTGGTCAACTCTTCACACATGAATCAACGCTTACAAGGAATGGAGAACAATCAAAAGGTAATAACCCCTCTGCTCTATACACTGATAAGAAGGTTAAAGATAAGGGTAAAAGTAAGAAGTTTGATGAAGAAGGCTCTACCTCCCAAGCAAACTATGTAGGGAGAGGTAGATCTTCAAGAGGTAGAGGCAGAGGAGGTAAGCAAGGTAGGGGGAGACCCTACAACTCATCACCATGCAACATTTGTGGATTGTCTAACATACCACAGATGAGTGCTATAGAAATTATAAGAATCAGAGAGGAAGAGGCTATCAAAGAGGTGGATACTCTCAAGGTAGAGGCAGATTCAACCAACACCAAGGCTACAATGGATACAACAATCAGTACAACAACAATTACAACCACAACCACAATGGTAACTACCAAGGTGGATTCAGAAATAGAAAGGACTACAACAACTATACAGAGGAGCAAGATGACTCCCTATTGATCATGAATATGACCTCCAAGGCAGGTACAAATGATGATCATTTATTTTATATTGATTCAAGATGTTCTAACCATGTAGCTAGTAATGTGGCACTACTTTCTGATTTGGAAGAACCCAAAGGTAAACATCAGGTACAGACAGGTGATGATACTAAGCATTCTGTTGTAAAGGTTGGTAATGTAAAGACTAGTGATGGTAATCAGAACTTATTGAGCAGAGTACTTTATGTTCCAACTATTACCAAGAACCTAATGAGTGTAGGTCAGATTGTGGAAAAAGGTTTACAGGTCAGGTTCAATCAACATGGAGCATATGTGGAGGACCCAAGACATGGATTCAGAAGGATAGCCAAGGGAGAAAAATCAGGTAGATTGTTTACTTTTGAGCTAGAAGACACCAAAAACATTGCTTTATACAATTACAAGGATCAAACACTTTCAGAATTAGAAATATGGCACAAGAGGTTAGGTCACATAGGTGAAAGAACCCTAAAGCAAATGAGTAGGGATCAATGTGTGCTTGGGATACCCAATGTATCCAAGCAACACATGATTTACAAGTGTGGTGCTTGTCAATTTGGTAAGTCACACAGGTTGCCTTATACAAGGAAAGGTTTTATGCATGAAGACTACCTAGACTTGGTGCACACAGATGTTTGGGGACCTAGCAAGGATCCCTCCATTTCAGGATCAAGGTACTATGTGTCTTTCATTGATGATTATAGCAGATGGACTCTCTTATACTTTATGAAGCATAAAGATGAAGTGTTTAATTGTTTCAAGAGGTATCTTGCACTAGTTGAAAATCAAACAGGTAGAAACTTGAAAAGGCTAAGGTCAGATGGAGGAGGTGAATACTTCTCCAATGAATTTGAAGACTTCTTGCAGGAAAGAGGCATCAAGAGAGAGATAACCACAAGGTACTCACCTGAACAAAATGGGGTAGCTGAAAGAAGGAATAGACTCATTGTTGAAACAGCTAGGTCTATGCTTAATGAAAAGAAATTACCAAATTATCTTTGGGCAGAGAGTGTATCTACTGCCACCTATCTCATTAACAGGTTGCCATCAAAGTCACTTGATGGAATGACACCTTATGAAGCTTGGCATGGTAAAAGACCATCATTGGATCATTGCAAAATCTTTGGTTGTGTTGCATATGTGCATATTCCCTCACAGGTAAGGGGAAAGCTAGACCCTAAAGCTGAAAAATGTATCTTCATTGGTTATGACTTGAACCAAAAAGGGTACAGATTCTACAACCCAACAAACAAAGGCTTCAAGGTAAGCAGAGATGTCATTTTTTATGAGAATGACTCATGGTATGAGAATGAATGCAGGAAGGTTAGTCTACCTTATGACATGGAAGAAGACTTTCCAAAGCTCACCAAGGAAGAACCAATCCAGAAAGAAGACTCAAGCTCAGATGATGATGACACAATTAATCTTGAGGAATTCAAGGCATGGAAGTCCAAAGGAAAGATGAAAATGAAGAAGCTAATGGATATACCAGAATCCTCAACTCAAGCAATGAGGAGATCTCAGAGAGAAAGTAAGAAGCCTATCAGATATGGGTATGACACTTCTCTTGTAACAAAGCATTCTATATATCTTGCAAAGGATTTGTTGAATGAAGAACCAGGTACATATGAAGAGGCAATCACCAAACCAGAATGGAAAGAAGCTATGGATGAAGAAATAGAGGCTCTCAAGGAGAGTGACACATGGGACTTGGTACCCAAGAATGACTCTATGAAGGTGATAAGATCCAAATGGATCTACAAACTCAAGAGGAACTCTGATGGTACAATCAACAAGTATAAAGCTAGGTTGGTAGCCAAGGGTTTTGCACAAACCCAAGGCATTGATTATGAGGAGACATTTTCTCTTGTGGCTAAGATGCCAACAATCAGAATTTTGGTAAGTGTAGCTGCATCTAAGAATTGGAACATGTACCAATTAGATGTCAAGAATGCTTTCTTGAATGGATGGATATCTGAAGAAGTCTACATGTCACAACCACCTGGCTATGAAGATCCCAAGAAGGTAAACTATGTTTGTAAATTGAAGAAGGCTCTATATGGTTTGAAGCAGGCACCTAGAGCATGGAATTACAGGTTGACAACATATCTCCAAGATCAAGGATTTGTGATGAGTAAAGCAGACACATCTCTATTCATAAAGAGGAGTAGTACAGAGGTAATCTACTTGTGTGTTTATGTAGATGACATCATTATTACAGGCAATGATGTCAATGGGATTAGAAGCATCAAAGGACGGATGATGAAGGAATTCAAGATCAATGATCTTGGATTATTAAAGTATTTCTTAGGTCTTGAATTGGTTTACACAAATTCACGTATCTTTATCACTCAGAAGAAGTATTTTCAGGACATGTTGAAGAAATTTAATTTGCAGGATGCTAAAGTCTCAAGCACTCCTATGGAGGTCAACCTAAAGCTTAGTGCTCATGAAGGGGATGAAGTCCAAGGCATTAGAGGATACCAAAGTATGGTAGGTAGTTTGAATTATGCTACCTTGACCAGAATTGACATAGCATATGGAGTTAGTGTGCTAAGTCAATTCATGCACAAACCAAGAATACCTCATCTAGAGGCAGCAAAGAAGATCTTGAAGTATCTAAAGGGAACTCAGAACCATGGTTTGTACTTTCCTTATACATCAGATATTGATATTAAAGTATATTCAGATGCAGATTGGGCAAGATGCAAGGATGATAGGAGGAGCACATCAGGATACATATGTTTTGCAGGTGATAAACCAATTTCTTGGTCAGCCAAGAAGCAACCAACAGTGGCATTGTCATCCACTGAAGCAGAGTATAGAGGGCTAGCCAATGCCACTCAAGAAGCTATCTGGTTGAAGCTTTTGTATACAGAGTTAGGCCTATACACAAGGCCCCCAATCATCTTTGGAGATAACACAAGTTCACTCCACCTTGCAGCAAATCCAATATATCATGCTAGGACAAAACACATAGAGGTTCATTACCACTATGTGAGAGAAAAGTTGCTTAGCAAAGACATTCAATTGACTTATGTGTCCACTAATATGCAATGTGCAGATTTACTTACTAAAGCTTTGGATGGAAACAAGTTATGCAGATTCAAATCCATGATTGGATTGCAGGATATGGTTGAAGATTGAAGATGAAGACTTAAGCCAAAGTGTTTGGCTTGAGGGGGAGCTGTTGGTGCAATTCAAGCCATCACACTTGGCTTGGAACTTTGGAAACTTGGTTTTGAAACCTTGGAAGCTTAATTCATTTGAAGAAAGGACCATGTGAACTTATGCTTATAAGTTCTTACCTTTTTACCCCTTGTAAAAGTCTAAATGACTTGGCACGTAAATGATCACACCTACTTGATTGGATTCGTGGAAATTAGAATGTATAAGTGGAGAGAATATCTCCCTACTTTTAGATGAGTGATTTTAGGGAGCCTTAGTTTGAATTTGAAATTCAAATACATCTCCATCACATATATAAGTCAATGTAAAAAACTCGTGAGATAGAGAGTGAACTTCCGAGCTCCATTTTCACTATCTCTGAGTGTGTGAGTGCTACACTATAGCCTACACATCTCCAACTCATTAGGCTACATCTATCAAGCCAATGAGATTGTACATTCATGTGAACTAATAGAAAGATTTACATTCACTATCTCTGGTTTTCTCTCAGTCATCATCTCCAAGTCTGTCAACTTCAAAGAGGCATATCTCAGTGCATATTGAACCAAATCAAGTGTTTCAAATCTTGATGGAACCAGCTCCAAGCATACTACATGCGTAAAAAATTTGAAGATCATTGGATCAGCCATCTGGGAGAAATCTTGCTCGAAGTCGTCTCTGGTATTTGTCTGCAGTGTTCCTAAAAAGTCGGGGGTACATATGTTTTTGCTAAACTTATTTCTCAGAGTATAGTTCATCATTTCTTTTCATTCCACTTGAAAATGGTAGCTTTTAAAGCTAATTTAATATGTCCAAAAGGAATTTGATCAATTGTAAGCGTGCTGGTCATACTGAGTGAAAGACTGAGCAGGTGTCAATACCAAAATAGCAAGTTCTCTCGGATTTGTGAAGTGCAAAGTTATCTGTTTTGATTTGATCATTACACATATCATTTGCAAAGTACATATATGCTTTCTTGGTATCAATTGGAAGCTAATCATGTCTACTAAACATATTTGGAGTCAAAAGGGGACTGGTGTGAAGCAGGTATAGCAACACCAACTCAATCTTCTGAGTGTATCCAACCATCTCTCCCAACACCCTTCTATAGATAGCACTTATGTACATCTATGTGGTCATTGATATAGTGCTTACGTTTTTTTCTTTTGCATAAAGCCTTTTATGTTTGATAAAGACGGTCATGGTGAGGTTTTCTTAACTTAGAGACACCAAGATGTAGGGTCTCTATGGTGATGCAAGTGGAGGAAGATGACTCCGATGAGTTAGATGAAATGGCGACATTTGTTAGTCGATAGCACCTAGTAGATAATGTCTACTTTATACTATTAGACTGTGAAAGTGCAGAGGAGCTTTGGAAGAAGTTATGCAATACATATGAAAAAGAGACAGGATCAAATAAAGTGTATCTGATGAGAAAGTTATATGAACTTCATATGAAGGACACAAATAGTGTTTCTACTCATGTAAATGAGTTTGATGCTCTATTCTTCCACTTATAGCCTCAAAAAATGGATATGGATAATGAAATGAAAGTATTCTTGTTGTTATGCACCTTGACATCATCATGGGATATGTTTTGCATAGCTACTAGCAATAGTGCACTTGGTGGTAAATCATTATATGATGACATATGTGGAGCACTCTTGAGTGAGGAGATTCATAGAAAATCTATGGTTGGCACTCAGACTCGAGATGCATATAATGTTCGTGATTCTTACCAAGGAAAGAATTAGCAATGTGGCAAAAGCAAGAACAAGGAAAAGAATGGTCAACGGAATAAAAGTAGAAGTAAATCGAGCAAGGGGGATATTGAATGCCTTTATTGTCATAAGAAAGGACACATGAAGAAAGACTATTATGCATTAAAGAATGATAAAAGTAAAGGACATAATGTTGATGGGCATGTTAAACATGTTGATATATTTAGGTAGTTGTGATGTGTGTGAACACACTAGGACTGTCGAGGCACTTTTTTCCCTCTTTAGGAGGTTTTTTCCCCTGGCTTGTATATACACCTATTGCCCTAATGGGCTACTTATCTTTGTACATTCTCTAGTAATACATTCATTATTGTGTGTTGTGTTCCAAGATTCTTCTTCTTCTTTGTGTTGTTCACGTGCTTCGAGAGATGTTTCACTCCAACAATTGGTATTAGAGCACATGGATGCTTCATCTAGAGCATTGTTGACACTCCTCCGGTTGCAGTCTCACAATGGCACGAATTTTGGTAAGCATACTCAGAGTGTTTCAAAGATCAGAACAACTTTGCTTTCTGGTGCCTAAATCGTGATGTGAGCTTGTTTCAACCTTTGAATGCACTATTGCAGCTCTTGTATAGGCTATTTCATCTTTTTCTGCCAAAGCTATTTACCAATTTTGTTCATCATTATAAGCATCTCAAAGTCTGCTACAGGTTTAGTAGAATTCATCTAGGTAGTCCTGTTCAACTTTTTGAGATATAGTCAATTTTCTGCATCAAGATATTTTCGTCATTGGCCATGGCTGAAAGTAGTGATGTGTTCCGTATGTTGGCTGTTGAGAATAAGTTGGAAGGTACCAACTACCCGTTATGGGATTATATGACGTGACATGAATTGTTTGCAAAAGGACTGTGGAATATTGTGCAAGGTGTTGAAAGACGTCCTATTACACCTGCAAATACAGGTGCTCGAGCTGATGGAGATGGTATTAAAGATGATGATATTCTGCAGATTCATGTTCGTGCTACAGTTTTTGCTACACCTATTGTAGAATAGACTTGTTGGGATGGTAGAGATACTTAGGCGCATGCATTGATAGCTTTGTCTATCAAAGGTGCCATTATTCCTCACATTCGCTCTTGCAGAATAGCTAAGGATGCTTGGGAATACACTTAGCACATTGTACCAAGCTAGGAATGAGGCTCATGTTGCTTACTCCGAAAACAGTCCGAGAGTGAGCACATGAATGAAGGTGATTCTATGGATAGTTTTCTAACAAAGATCAAAGACTTGAAGGAACAATTGATTTCTATTGATGAAGTTATACCAGATAGCTTAGTTGTGCAGACCGTTCTGAATGGTCTTCCTTATTCATATCAGAGTTTTGCTTCTACTCTTCAGTTGATGATGAAAGGCAATCCATTCCTTTTCATTTGAGGAGTTATTCTTTGTTCTATTGCAAGAAGATCAGTCGAGGTAGAACATGTCCATTATGCATGTTGCAGATCAAGCTTTCTTGGCTAGTCATAAGGGCAAAGGAAAATGGAGCTCTTCAACTAGTAAGCAAAAATTTGCTAGTTCTACACATTCGAAGAAGGAAGACAAAGATGAGAAGAAATCAGAAAAGCAGAAATTGTTTTGCAAAATGCCCTGTTTTACTACTTTTACCGAATTTTTCTAACGTATTTCTGACCGTGGATAACTCTAAATCTTTATCTGATATTGTTAGACTAGGTTCCAACGGCGCTTTGATAGAGTCTGGTCTTGCTATATCTTCGATATGCTGGGTCGAAGTAGCATCAGAATGTATCAAAGGCGTTGACCGTTCTACCGGAATATGACCGGAATTTCTTGTAACGTTTCTACTTTCCTTGACCACTTGGTCAGATCTAATTATGCCTACTTCTTCCGAGGCTATCTTTTGTGATTTTCGTGCTTCAGTCTGACGATTCTTAGGATATGTTTCGCCCGATCGAGTGACCGGCATGTATCATTGCCCAGTGATACTATTCGAGCAGTTCGCAACAATCTGGGTCTGTTGCTACTGTCAGTGAAGAAAATGTTGCTGGGTGTTTGCTTCTTACAAACCGTTAGCACTCTAGTGCCACTGTCTCACAAGTGACTCGTAATCAAATGCTACTTCACCGTAGAGACTGGTAATCAGTTGCCATTTTCTCGCAGGCACCTGGGCCAGAGAGCTGGCAAGCGGATGCCACTTTCCCACAGACGGCGCCAAATGTTAAAGGTTAATTTCGTCGTTTACGATTATCGTAACTGTTAATTGCCTACCGCGGTCGTTAATTACTACTTCAACGCAACAACCCTTCGGAGACTCCAGAATCTGGTTCCATACCTGTGTACCAGATATTTCCGAGTCTCTCCCTTTTGCTCTGAATTCAATATTACCGCAGAAAATACACTGCCTCGAACCATGTGGGTCCTTGGGAGTGGTAGGGGTCTGTTAGACAGAGGCCCTGTACTATTTTCCCAATTCCTTACTCAACCGTAGTTGTGGCTATTCCGTCTTCGCTCAGGTTTCGCTCCTGAACAACTTCAACTAGACCAACATACTGGACTCAGAGTTCTAAGGCTGTTCTGCCATAGTGGTTGAGCAGTAGTCTGAGATTGCAGTCCAACACTTTTAGTAACTTAACACACAATCCTCCTTATCAGTTCACAGACTTACCGCGTGTCTACCTTTCAAATCGTAATATCTACGGATCATAAGACGCATCGCAACCGTGTTGCCATTCTACACGTACTTAGGTATTACTGGCGTTACCTTGAACACAGACTACGATACCAACTCAATCCCTTACAGAGAATCCTACGAGCTCATGTCCATCCTTCACACTTACTTATTCCACCACAGGAATAGCAAATAGACAACACTCTAACACCTTACGCATAATCAAGTCACCTCAACTCGTTACCGAACAGACTCTCACAATCGCAGTACCGACTCGTAACACACAGTGTATCACACATACACAGTCGAATGATTACACAGAGAAGGTGCACAGACAGGACAGAACCAAGACACTCTACTCGTTTGCACACAGTAGAAGCAGTAAAAGTAACCCCAAAAACGGGAACTCTCACAATATATTCGCAACTTCCAAAAAACGGGGGGCTCTTTCTGATGCCCTCTCTGATCGCTTTAAATAGAGTTTTGTTACAAGGCTTTTACGCGAATCTTTCTTTACCGCGTACTTTCAGAAGGGTTCTTTCTACATTAAAAACCTCTGTCTAAGTACAATTGTCCTTTGTTCGGCGGCCGTCTAACACCGTGATGTTGTTTTTGTGGAAGATGTTATTCAACCATTACTTTCATGTACTAAGGAGACATCTGTTAGCTCCATAGACATGTATGATACTTTATTGCCTCTTTTTATAGGTGGATAATCTAGTGCTGGTCCTAATGAGGCAACTTCTCAACCTTTGGAGGTTTCATGTGATGATGCAGACCATTCCATTTCTGATGTAGATTTACATGATGCACTTGTTGATGAGAGAGCTGATATTGAGTAGGCAAAAACTATGAAAAAATGGCTGGTGCAGACTTTGTGTGATAGCAAATTAGATGCACCTCTATCATATCGTACTCGATCAAGCTCTCATAGTGCCTCTTTTGCATCAAATTGCTATGCTATGGCTGCTTCTAGTCTCTGTGATGAGATTGAACCTATTTTATTTGATGAAGCACCAAATTTTGAACATTGGATGGTTGTAATGCAATTTGAATATGATGCTATAATGAAGAATGCTACTTGGCCTTTATGTGACTTGCCTCCTCGCAAGAAGGCCATTGGCACAAAGTGGGTATACAAGCTGAAGCGTAAACCTGATGGAACAGTTGACAGGTATAAAGCTAGGCTTGTTGCAAAGGGTTATGCCAATGAAAGAGGCATTGATTTTGATGAGACCTTTGCACCTACTTGCCAAATGACTACTGTTCGTAGCATTTGTGCACTTGCAAATCATCATGGTTGGAATGTACATCAGTTGGATATGAAAATAGCATTTCTTAATGGTGACTTGCAAGAAGAAGTGTATGTTTTTTAGCCCTGGGCTTTGTGCAAAAAGGGCATGAGAACTAGGTGTGCAAGTTAAAGAAGGCATTATATGGTTTAAAGCAAGCACCACGTGCTTGGTATGAAAAGATACATGCCTATCTGATTGCACATGGTTTTGAGAATAGCCCAACTAAAAGCACCTTATATGTTAAGCGTGCTAATGATGTACTTCTGATCATTGTGGTTTATGTTGATGACATGCTGCTCCGACTGGTCCTCATGGGAGGCATATTGCTGATTTTAAGGCTGATTTGCATGCTTCATTTGAGATGTCTGATTTGGTTCATTTGCATCACTATTTGGGCATTCACTTTATGCACGTTGATAATGGAATGGCTTTGTGTCAAACAAAATATATTGACACATTATTGCAACATTTTGGTCTTGAAGACTCTAAACCTATTGCCACTCCTATGGAAATAGGTTCACGACTGAGTCCATGATGTTGGAGATGCATTTGATGTTGTTCTCTATCAATAGGTTGTTGAATGCTTGATTTACTTATGCATTACTCGGCTAGATATTCAGTTTGCAGTCTCACATATGAGCAGGTTTATGCATTGCCTAGGAGTCAAGCATTGGTAGGCGATTAAGCGCATCTTTCGCTACTTGAGTGGTACCCACCTACTTGGTTTGTTTTATCCCAAGGGGGATCATTACTGCCATATTTGCATGCTTTTTTTTACTCTGATTGGGCTAATTGCTATGACACTCGTGTGTCCATTAGTGGTTTTTGCTTCATGCTTGGTAGCTCTTGCATATCTTGGTTGAGCAAGAAGCAGCCTAATGTGGCCACTTCTAGTTGTGAGGCTGAGTATAGAGCAGCTTTCACAGTGACTATTGAGTGTGTGTGGCTCAAATGCCTTATGGCTGATTTGGGTGTTGGTCAGTCTTCTGCCACCACCATCTTCACTGGTACTCATAGTGCATTGAGAGTTGCGAGGAACCTTGTGTTCCATGCTCACACTAAGCACATTGAGGTGCATTATCATTATGTCAGGGAGAGGTTCTCTGTTGGGGAGATCAACTTGGCATATGTGCCCACATAGGAGAACATTGCAGACCTTTTCACGAAGGCTCTACCTAGGCAGAAGTTTGAAGCTTTCTGCAAAGATTTGGGCTTACTTCCTTTTGTGGATTGATTCCACATAGCTTGGCACTTCCTTATACATGAGTGCCAACTCCTTGTTCACCGCATCACTCCCAAGGGGGATTTGTTAATATATTTAGGTAGTGATGTATGTGAACACATTAGGACCATCGAGGCACTTTTTTCCTTGTTTAGGAGGTTTTTTTCCCCTGGCTTATATATATGCCTATTGCCCTAATGGGCTACTTATCTTAGTACATTATCTAGTAATACCTTCAATATTGTGTGTTGTGCTCCAAGCTTCTTCTTCTTCCTTGTGTTGTTCGTGTGCTTCCACAGACATCTAACTCCAACAAACACTTACTTGCACCATCTACTTCGACTGTTAAGATTGAATAAATGAATGCTATTTCTGATGATACTAATGTGTTGACATTTGATAGTATTGTGCAAACTGAGGCTGATTCTCTTTCCCACACGTGGCTGCTAGATTTTGTGAAGAGATGGATTGATATTTTCCTGAAGATGAAGTGGTGCTGCAAAATCCTTGCACTACACCAGCCACATAAACTCCAAAGAAGTGGTGTGGGCCCTTTTAG
>CM035407.1:74668887-74753887 GCA_020310875.1 Ceratopteris richardii
TACCCTACACATGTTGCTTGGAATCCTTGCAATGGAGGACTTAGAACTAGTCTAATGGATGTGAAAATTGCTTTCTTGCATGAAGATCTTACAGATGAGATCTATATGGAACAACCACAGGGTTATGTAGTTCTTGGCAAGGAAAGTCTAGTTTGTAAGCTCAACAAGAGCTTGTATGGACTTAAATAGTTCCCTAGACAATGGTACCAAATGTTTGATGCTTTTATGAAGTCTCAAGGCTATCCTTGAAGCAATGAGGATCATTGTCTCTACACAAAGAGATGCTCAGATGGCAGCTTGATATGCTTGACTTATTTCGATGATATGTTGATTCCTGGGAAGTCCTCTTATAACTTGTCGATTCTCAAAAAGAATTTGAGTGAGACATTTGATATGAAGGATTTGGGGGATGCCAAACATATTCTTGGCGTGCGCATTACTCATGATAGGAGGAAAAGATGCATATACTTGTCTCAAAGTGAGTACATATCCAAAGTACTTCATAGGTTCAATATGTAGGGTGGAAAGGCATTGAGTACACATTTAACCACATATGTGAAATTGTGCAAGGATGATTGCCCCAAATCAGATGATGAAAAGGAATTCAGGACCAAAATTCCCTATCAGTATGTTGTTGGAAGTCTCATGTATGCTATGGTAGCTACGAGACTAGACATTGCATTTGCAGTGAGAGTTGTGAGCAAATATATGTCTAATCTTGGCAAAATTGGGAAGCAGTCAAGATGATTTTGAGACATCTGAGTGGCACTAATGACAAGTGTCTATGCTTAGGTATAGGGAAAGCATCCATTATTGTTTACCGAGATTGTGACTATGCTGGTTTTGTAGACAATCGTAAGTCTACATCAGGGTACGCTGGAGGTGCTATCATCTACTTGTGTGTCTATGTAGATGATATCATTATTACAGGTAATGATTCTGAAGGTATCAAGCAAGTCAAGGCTCAGTTGATGAAGGAGTTCAAAATCAATGATCTAGGGTTGTTGACTTATGTCCTCGGCTTAGAACTTGTGTATACAGATTCAAGTATATTCATCGCAGATAGGAAGTACATAAATGATATGTTGGTCAAATTTAAAGTGGAGAACACTAAAGATGCAAGTATTCCTATGGAGATCAATCATAAGCTAAGTTCACATGAAGGTGAACCACTTGATGATATTACACGGTATCAAGAACTTGTGGGTAGAAAATGTTATTGCAGATTACCTATCAAGGATTACCTTCATAGACCAAGTAAAGAAAATGTGCAAAGAAAGAGCCTGCTAATCAAGAGCAGACATTATACCTTCATTGAAGATAAATTATATAGACAGGGAAAGGATGACAGGTTTAGGAAGTGCTTGGAAGAATAAGAAGTGAGGGAAATCCTTCAATCTGCACATGAAGGAACAGGTGGTGGGCACCTTCCAGGACATATTATGAGTCAGCGGATCCTTAATGTTGGTTTATGGTGGCCTACATTCTTCAAAGATTCTGATGACTGGGGAAAGCATGTGATGTTTGCCAGAGGTGTGGACCTAAGCCCACCAAGCAGAGGCATAACCCCTTGATTATTTCCACTTCTTGACAACCATTTGAGAAGTGGGGGTTAGATTTTGTAGGGCCTATCTACCCTCCGTCGATTCCAAAAAGAGAGAAGTATCTATTGATAGCCATAGATTATGCGACAAAGTGGGCTGAAGCTATTGCATCTTCTCACTGCACGTCCCAAACTGTGGCTGATTTCATTTACAGTAGCATCATTTGCAGGTTTGGATGTCCACTTGAAATTTTTACAGACCAGGGTACTCATTTTGTGAATAAGGTCGTATAGGAAATTTTCAACAGGTTTAGAATTCTACATAGGACCTCTTGTGCATACTATCCAAGAGCTAATGGAGAGGTTGAATCAACTAATAAGGTATTAATTTACATGTTAAGGAAGGAATGTATGTTACAGCCCACTTCTTGGGGCATTGCTTATCAAGGTACCCTATGGGCATACATGTTAGCTTACAAAGAGGCCACTCGATATTCTCCATTCCAACTGGTTTATGGCATATTGCCAATTGAGCCCTTTGAATTTTTATATGGATCACCTAAAGTAGCATTCATGCAGGGAAAGAAAGATTGTGGTGTCTCTCAGAGGCTTGGAGCACTGCATAAAGTGGAGAAGATACGTCTACTAGCAACAAAACAATTAATTGAGACTCAGATGAAGAGGAAGGAGGCACATGATCGAAATCTTTGGAACAACAACATAGAGCCAGGCATGTTAGTTCTTCTCCATAGACCTCATCTTCAAACACAAGTGAGAGGAAAATGGCTTCCACACTGGAAAGGACCTTATCGAGTTAAAACAATGCTGAATTGGGGTGCTGTGGAGTTAGAGACCCTAAAAGGAGAGGCCTTGCCACTGGTCAACATATCAAAGCTCAAGGCCTATCATCAACACACTTGACGAATTATGGATCACCTGGAACCTGCAATATTTGTTTAGGTTTTACATAGCCCTCTCTTTCATTTTTCTTAACTTTTAGTAGTTTTCTTTATCCATTTCATGCTTGTTGCTTGAGTATTAGAAAATTTAGAAGGCATTTCATAACCTCTGCAAAAGTAAAATTTTTGGGAATTTTTTTGGGAATTTTTGAACCAGTTTTAGAATTTTTTCTAGCATTTCTCATCCCTTTCAATAGTCATTTTCTTGCCAAATTAGAGGAATAAAGGAAGCTCTCTGTGGTTTTCATTGAGAAAATTGCCCTAGACCCTATAGAAAAATTTTGAGAATTTTTTTTTGATTTTTTGGGTAATTCTTTGGAATTTTTCTCTATTTTTCTCTACTTTTAGGCATTTTCCATGGAAAAAAAAGCCCCCAGGGACGTTTTTCAAAAAAACAAATTCCTCTCTCTCTCCCCCCTCCCTTGCCTTTGCAACATCCATATACCTATTTTTATATGTATAAACTCAATGTTCAAGAAATAGCGCAACACACCAAGATCTTTCATGTCAAATTCTTCATAAGAAGTTGATTTACCTCTTTAATGCTTTCTTCATTATCACCACCTGCAATCAAGTCATCACCATAAATAGCCACAGTTGTGATGCCATTATCACCCTTCCTTGCATATAATGAGTGATCTGCATCACACATAGTAATCAATAATCCTTTCATGCCATGCATGAGAAGCTTACTTAAGTCCATACAAAGCCTTTTGCAATCTGCAAACATATTGTGGATGCTTTGTGTCTTCATATCCTTGTGGCTGGTCCATGTATACTTCTTCCTGTAAGGCACCATGTACGAAAGCATTCTTCACATCCATCTCATGCAAAGTCCATCCTTTTGTTGTAGCTAATGCAACAAGTGTTCTGATAATAGACATTTTAGCTACAGAGCTCAACGTTTCCTCATAATCAATGCCATATGTTTCTGCATATCCTTTTGCTACCATTTGGGCTTTGTACCTGCTTATGCTACCATCAGCATTGTGCTTTACCTTGTAAACCCACTTGCACTCTATGGGTTTGTTATCAAGATCTTTCTCACACACACATAGAGGTTACGGATGCAGAAAACACATAGAAAAATAGATACGATAGGAGATGAGACAGAACGTAGCATTGGGTGCAATCTCCCTCCATGCACTCTGTTTGGGTAGTCCACAGAGTGCATGTATTTATAGGAATTTTGATTATGTCAAAATAGTGGTTACATGAGAGCGACTTTAAAAAGCATGTGTGAAAGTAAAAGTTGGTAAATTTCGTGGAAAGCTTTCGCTTTCAATATCAGAAATTGTGGTCTACAATGACCCTTATTCTAACCACTACTTTTCTAATTGTTTCTAACAATAGAACCTTCTATGCGGGTTTATTTACAAACTAAATTATAAGTCAGATTATTGATGCCTACCCTAAAGTTGATTTATTGATGTCCACCCTTTCATGCCTTTCATGCCCTCATGAAACTTCAGTTGCTATATCAAAAACACCAAAACACATTACTACATTAATAAATTAACACTCCAACAATGCCGTATTCAACACATTCCATGAACATGCCCCTTAGTTGAAAAAGTGTTGGGGGATTCTTGGACAAGAAGGGATTTGAGTGTTTGTAGGAAAAAAGGGAAAGACAAGAAGAAAGATACACACTGGAAGCCTCTGTCGATGGATTATAAAATACCAAATACCAAATACCAAATACCCAAGGGACTTGTTGTTGTCGGCCTCCTCTGCACCAAACCTCCACCTTCTCCAAGCTTGCACTTGTGCACACCTTGCAGCAAGCTTCCACTAAGGGGGAGGGATGGGTACCTTCTGTCAGCACGCGCACACTTCAATAAGACCTTGGGATCCTTGGGGCACTAGCTTAGCACTTCTCTGCACACTTGCTTGGTCACTCTTCATGCACACTTTGCACTTCACTTCTCTACGTCGCACACTCTGTGTCTTTTTCACTTCTCTCTCTTGTCTTGCTTAGACTATGCTCCCTCTTGCTTACACTTAAGATAGTCCAAGAATAGTCATTGCCTTCATTTGACTGTCGATTCACGTATGCTCCTAACTGCAAGAGTATCTTGGTGCTCACTTTGAGTCCCAAGATTGTCTTCACAAGTGGCAGCCAACGAATCCCTGTTTTTTCTTGTAGTGACTTTAGCCTAAAACAAAAAATTTTAATTGGGTGGCCATACTTTCACTTCTGTGTACGCTGCCGCTTCACATACCTTCACATTTTCCTTTTTAGTCTTCACTTGTGCACCTAAGAGAGGGTTCACTTGAACCTTCAAAAACACTTTAAAAACACTTTGAACCTTACAGAAATTAGAGAAATACCTCTGCAACCTAACCTGCAACCCACTTTCTCCAATTTACCCTTTTGTGGACAATTAATTGTGCACTACCTGTGCACTTTGACACTTGCACTTTAGCACTTTGACTTTGCACCTATTGAATTTGACCTTGAATTTATTGACTTTGACTAGTTTGACTTTGATTGCGGTCCAATATGACTTTTATGGGCTCAAGAGTTGCCCACCACCTAATGTGCTCTCGGTCCCGAAGAGCTTCAGCCAAAACTTGGAGCAGAGATGATACCATGATATATGTGCTGCAAACTATGCAAAATCTTCAAAAGGACCTTTGGGTAGCTACCAAGACCCCCCGAAGCCGGAGAACCAACAAAAGAATAACCAGCAGTGTATTTAGGGCAGAATGCAGAAGGAAGGAAGGAAGGGGAAAAGAATGGGTGAATGGTTGAGATAGATAGAGTATGGCAGGGCAGAATGTGAAAGATAGGAATGGAGTTGTAGAATTACTAGAATAAGAAATTTATTTGGATGTTGGCAAAAGACGTGGGGGAGGGGGGGGGTTGGTGGGGGGGGGGGGATGGGGGGCAGGGAGAATGCGAAAAAAATGGAAAAGCGAAAAGAAGGAGTCAGGAGAATTTGAGGGGTTGGGCAAATAAAGAAATTCACAACCATAGAGAGACCAACCTGTACACATGCATATTAACAAAATGACTAACAAACAACCATAGAATGCACAAAGAACACATAAATAACACAGAACCAGAATCTCATATATAATAGCAGAAAAATACAAGGAAACCTCTGTCTAGTGGTAAGTACATGAAGTTCCAATGAATGGAAAAGAGCTGCCTAGCAATAAGTACATGATGAGCCAATGAATGGCAGGGGAATCAAAAGGATAACTACATGCATACTACAAACTGAGCCTCAACAACAAAAGGAGGCAAGGGCACACCAAATGATGCAAGTGAAAACCTAAGGGGTAGGAACGCCTAGAGCATAGGGGAAAGACACTAGTGACGAGTGTCTGGCTGATGCATCATCAGAGAATGAGACCCGTCCCTAGGTGGAGCATCGCTATGAGGTGGAGGTAAGTCGGGTGAGGTGGGTGGAATGATGGCTGCCTCCGCAGTCCATGTAGCAATCCTGCTCCTGTACCTACGCAGGTGATCGTGCTCCCTGCAGACCAACCGACATGCAGGACTATCACATATGCCTAAGGACGCATGCTGGTGGATCTCCAAAAGAGCACGAGTCACAGCATCAACCTCATCTCGATATCGGTCTCTGTCCCGCTGCATGGTCTGCAACGCATCCCGCGACGTCTGCCACTGTGCCGCCGTGGAAGCATGAATGTGCTCTATTGTCAGAGCATACTACTAATGTAGTGTAGCTATCGGGGAGATGAAATCAAGGGAGATATGGGAAGTATCAGCTCCATCGCTCGTGATGAGGCTTGCATCACGAAGAAGACCTAGGAAAGGTGGATCATCCTCGAGGCTATCAGGGATGGAAGGCTGCGAGGCAGGTGGGGGTGGGGCCGGGGTAGGCTGGGGGTAAGTGGGAGAAATAGGAGGTGAGTGATGAGGATGGGAGGTGGAGGCAGACTTAATGGATATGGCCGGAGATGGAAGAGGCTCAGTGGCACCAGTCAGCGAGGGTGACAGAATGGGTGAGGGAGGAATAGAGGCAGGAAAAGAATCCATCAATCGTGTATGGAATCTCCTAGCGGGTGGTGGAGTGGAGGTTGCGATGGGAGTAGACGCCTGAGGAAGGGAGCTAGGGGGTGTGGGCAAGACTACGGTCGCTGGTGGAGGGGGATGGGGAGAATGGGCTATAGAATGTGGAGGGTGGGAAGGGGCAATGTTGTGGTTGGGTGAGATGGACTGTGTACTAGGCAGATGAAATAGCCAAGCCAAGACCGAGGCAGAATATATGGAGAATGAGTGCCGCAGTGGAGGGCATCATGGAATCGGCGAGAGCAAAGTCAGAAGGATTGGAACATGAGGGAGCCATAGGGATAAGGGCGACCATGTATAAAATAGAATAGAGGGTCGGCAATATGGATGTCATGCAATGGAACGTCTGAGGAGGGGCTATGGAATAAGAAGAAGAAAATGAAGGAATGAAGGATTGCTAGCTGGTATGGTGTGGGCATGGCATCAACGTGATATAACGATATGCAGAATGTTGTTGTCTCTTCCCAAGACAACCAAGAGTAGAGTGATGGTGGAGCATGATACGAATAGATGCTAGAACCTATGCCTGCAGCTATGACCGCAGGGGTGAGCGAGCCAGAGGGAAAATGGGGGAAGTCGACAAGCATTGTGCAAATATCAACACCCTCAGCCTCGGATAATAGGAGGGAGGCTAGGCACCAAAGACCAGGCTGACGAAGGCATCCCTCAAGAAGTAGGTCGATGAGCAGAATCGGTGGCAATGCTTAGTGTAGGTGAATGGAGAGGGATGAAGATAAGACCCAATGGTCAACAATGGATGACGACGGTGGACATGGAACAGCAGAGGTGGAACGACTGTCCGAGCTGCATACGGGATGGCCACTAGAGCCAATGGAGTGCATCAGGGCGACAGTGGGAGCTGTAGTGGGAAGGTGGGGACCAGGTGGGAGAGCCCCTGGGCTATACAACGAGGACCTAGAGAGGGAGAAACAGGGAAGGGAAACTCCAAAAGGCTGGCTACCCTCGAAACGGGGAGGGGTGGAAAGGGAAGTAGGGTGTGGGAATGGGGCACGAGGGACGGAGTGGATCGGGGTGATGAGGATTAGAGGGTTGAGGGGCCATAGGTTCTGGGTGCAAGGGGGCAACAGGGACAGTGGGGCTCGAGGCCATAGGGGCGGAATGAGATGAGGCTATAGGAAAAGTAAGGCCTAACTCTGAAGGGATGGGGCCTAAGGCCAAGGCTGAAGGTGTAAGCTCCGAGTTTATCTCGGTGGCCATGGATGAATCTTGATGGGGTGTTGAAGATGCCATGGATGCAGAGCAAGAACGTGGGTCGCAACTAAGTGCTACAAACATAGAGAGCAGGTATCTATGAAGTCAACACCAAAGTGGACATTGGTAAAACATCTACAAAACATCCTAAATTGGAGAAGTGAACCCAAAAATCGAATTCGACATGGTCGAATACCCTAAAAACGACTGTGAAAATGCCAAAAACGGATTGGTACATGAGGAAGAACGGAAGTATACATATAAAAGAAAAAAAATAAAATAAAAAAAAGAATGGAAGAGAAAATAATTAAAGGAAAAGAAACCAAAAATATAAAGAAAAACAAAATAAATATTAAAGAAGAGAGAAAAATAAAATAAAAATTACTGAAAAAGAAAATTAAAAAAATAATAAAATAAAAAAAAATTAAAAAATTAAAATAAAATAAAATATAATAAAAATAAAAAATAAAAAATGAAAATAAAATATAATATAATAAAAATAAAAAATAAAAAATGAAACAAAACCTAGAAATTACTTCGACGGTGATGTGAGAGGGAAGAGGGGGAGTGGGGGTTTAAATCAAAAAAGGAGGGGGGGGGGCTTCTGTTGCAAGAATTTGACATGAAAGATCTTGGTGTGTTGCGCTATCTCTTGAACATTGAGTTTATACATATAAAAATAGGTATATGGATGTTGCAAAGGCAATATGCCTTGAATATGCTGCAAAAATATGGTATGGTTGATTGTAAGCCAATTTCTATGCCATTAGATTAGAATTTGAAGTTGGATACTACATCAGGTGAAGCATTGGAAAATGCTACTATGTACAAGAAAATTGTGGGAAGCTTGATATATCTCACAATTACAAGGCTTGATCTATGCTACAATGTTAGACTTGAAACTCAATTTATGCAGATTCCCACGAAGCCACATTTGGATGCTTTGAGGCACACTCTACATTATATGAGTGCTATTTTAGATTATGCATTGTTTTATGAAGTTGGTATAGATTTGCAGGTTCGTTGATACACCAATGCAGATTGGGCTGGTAAAGACTGAGTCACAACAAAGGAGAACAAACACATATTCTCTATTCCTTTTTACCTAAAGACCATGATATCAAGCAATAAAGTGGGCATTTTACAATATCTAGAAAGCATCACTTGTTCTTGCTTGTAAATATTGCCTAGAAGCTTTTGACCCATATCCCAAGTAGTCAAGATAGATATGTTAAAATACTTGGTGCCTTGAAAACTAGTTGTTCAACACGATCAAGAATCCCACATCATGATCTTTGACAAGAGATTAGAGTTGAAGGTACAAGTAGGAATTGGGGAAACTCCTTCATTACATCTATAACCTCAACAAGCATAGATTATAGCTGATTAAAAGCTACTTGAAAATTGCAATACATGTGTTGGAAAAATCAGAACATTTTAACAAGGCAATTAAGATCATCCCCTTTGTATAGTTAAGATCCTCATTGAATGTTGGGCCATATTCATAGCATATGAAATAAATTTCACAAAAGCATTCCCAAGAGAAGATTAAAATCAACAAAATTATACTAAGAAACATTCACACATTCATCAGAGAAATGCTCAAGATAAGTCAAACTTAACACAAAGTGGAAGCAGAACTCGGCATTATATTTCTATTAAAATGATGTTTTACATTTCATATGTTTTACAAGAATAATATGAATCTACAATAGAAGCTGATCATAGCTTTCCTCAAGCTCAAGCATAATGGGATCCTCTGGAACATTAGAACACATCTCCTGCCTCTCTTGCTCCAAGATTGGCTCTTCAAGGTCGGCCATGCAACCTCTTGGTCTTCATCTGGGCATTCATTCAGCCCATTGATTCTCATTTTAATGAAGCTCACTTGAGCATCATCCTTCTCCACAGCTATGCAGTGCCTGAACATCTTTAAGGAACAAGCCAGAGTCATTCTTGAAACAGAAGAAAACCACTTAGAGGCCAATCAACATCATGCCTAATGAAAAATGTAAAAATTGAAATTAGCTGTGCTCGAAAAAAGGTCTAGGACCCAATCATCATCATTGGAGAATAGTTGAAGCAATCTCATTATGAGCTTTTGTGGCTTCTAATAGGGGTTAACCAATGTCCTGTCCCCAGCTACATGACAAAGTTTCTTGGTAACAGCTGGGAACATGAGCACATTTGAGATCCCATTCTCATTGCAATGCTCTGTGAATCTCCTTTTGCTTACTTCATCATAATAGCCAACTGTAATGCATTCAGTGGAGCTCAAAAACCTATGCAAAGGAGTGTGATTAACGTTTGTCTTCACCCTGCCAACAAGAACTATAAGTGACAGAGAGCATCATTAAAGACATGGAGATAGAAAGAAGATTACTTACCATGTGAGGCACTCCATAGCATGACATCTTGACTTCAGAGCAGTTGAAACATAGAAAGACTGGTCTCTGCTATGGAAAATTACTATCCTCCAAAGAGGAGACATAGTCAACTCTGCAAAATCAGTGACCATCTTTCGAATCTGAGGGTGTTTGAAGGGTTCATCGTCATTAACTGATCCCAACATCCTAAATTCATAGGGTATGTCTGTTATAAGAAGGGAGAAATGCTTTCTAGGCACAACAATACATATTTACATCACTACAGAATACATTGTAATATACAAGCCTAAGGGGGTCTAGGGGATTGGAGAAACATTTCAGATCAGGTTCATCATCAAAATCAATCTCCTTGGCTTTCAGTCTTGATTTCTCATGCCTTGCTCTTTGAATGTGAGCCAATAATGCAAGGGGGCAATCATCTACTAGCTCTGTAGACTTATTTTTCTTTGGTTTCTGCAAAATAAAGTGGAAAGACAATTAAATGAGCTCTTCAATATACCAAAGGAAACATAAGGAATCCATGCATGGCATCGATTTTGTGTCTGGCTCGATGCCAAGATCGGTTCTGCTTGGTGACCAATGCCTCTGTCATGTTGCTGATCCACAGAGCTCATTGTCACTTTAAGCTTCTTGAAGGGCCTCTCACTTTTTGACTTAGCATCCCTGAATGGGCTTGGAAATATGAGCTCATACATTAATGTGTTTTTCAAGGGTCCAAGTCGATGCCAGGCATTGACTTGAGGGTGCAAGTCGATGCGAGGCATCGACTTTGTGTGCAAGTCGATGCCAAGCATTGACTTGAGGGTGCAAATGGATGCCAGGCATCGACTTGAGGGTGTAAGTCGATGCCTGGCATCGACTTGCACCCTCAAGTCGATGCGTGGCATCGACTTGGACCCTCAAGTAGATGCCTTGGATCGACTTGCACCCTCAAGTCGATGCCTGGCATCAACTTGCACACAAAGTGGATGCTTAGCATCCACTTGCACCTAAAAATCGATGCCTGGCATCGATTTTGCACCCTAAAGTCGATGCCTGACATCAACTTTGAGGCCACATTCGATGCCAGGCATCGACCTTCCAGGTCAATGTCAAGCATCGACTTGAGGGTTTAATTCGATGCCAGGCATCGAATTGACAGTGCAATTCAATGCCAGGCATCGAATTTAAGTGAAAGTCGATGCCTGGCATCGACTTGAGGGTGCAATTTGATGCCAAGCATCGAGTTGGACCCCAAAGTTGATGCGTGGCATCGAGTTGCACCTAAAAGTCGATGCTTGGCATTGACTTACACCATTAAGTCGATGCCTGGCATCGAGTTATACCCTCATTGGATCTATATTTCATGAGCTAAGAAAAATAAAAACCTAGAAAGCATACTATTTACTAAAACATACAAAAGGAATCTTTTTTTGTGGTATGATTTTGTCTACCTCTTGGTACTCTTGCCAACATTCTTCTTCTCCATGAGAGTTGCCTTGCTAGTTTGCTGAGCTCTGTGCTCAATTGGTGTCTGTGCTCTGTTGCTCTCTCTTGCTCGTGGATTTTGGAAATGAGAATGATCTCCTCCTCTGCTATTTATAGGCAATTGGGTAACTTGAGCCAGAGACTAACTGGATCTAACTGAATGAATCCAGTTGCTAACTAGATCTGTCAACTTATCTAACCAGGACATACCACTCACACAAATAGGTTGTTGCACCTCGAGTTTAGTGAAATATTTATAGAACCTTGAAACTATGTATATACATTTGCATGAAATTTACACTTCAATGGCAAGAGTATGGTATGTACATGAGCAAGGCTAATCTCATGTATAAATTGTTTCTTAGAATCTACTGCTTGGGGAAAAATCAAGTCTAAGTTGTGTTGAATATGGGATATTAATGACATCTTTATAGTCTTATCCTTCTCACTTCAGCTCATATTCACATTTATCTTGTAACACGTTATTGAAAAGGAAAATCAATGTATGAATAAACGTTCAACAAAGTACTTTGGGGTTCAAACGTCTTGAACAACAAAATAGGTTGGTATTTTCAACAAAATAGGTTAGTAATTTCAACAAAATAGGTTGGTAATTTCAACAAAATAGGTTGGTAATTTCAACAAAATAGGTTGGTAATTTCAAACGTCACTCATTGTCTTTGTAGAAAAGAGAAAATCAAATGAAGTTATCTTATAGCATCCAACGTTCAGGTATATCTTAGATTCAAAATTCATTTGAAAATCTTTTGTAACAAGCGGTTTGCCACGGATATAACTTTTACACATAATTCTTACATATACTTTTCCGTGTACCTCTTTTACACATAATTCTTTCTGAATATACTTTCATATACCTCTTTGAGATCTAGCCAAGAACACAATAAAACCTAATCCTTGAAATCTTAACCAAAGGTAAAATTTCTTCTTGTAAAGTCTTCAATGGCACTACTCCAAACAATTTTAATATCTAATCCAATTGGAACTCAGCTTGGATATATTTTGATTCACTCATAATGCTAAAACTCAATGACTCATATCTAGTTTGAAATCAACTGTGTATCTCATCTTTCAAAAGTGAATCAAATCTTTGCTTCCCTTATTAGTGTATATCTGAGTAATTAAGTACTTTTATTTTAGGCTTTAAGTGCTTTAATGTAATTTGATGTTTAATGCACTTTAATAAACTTTTGATTTCATATCTACTTGATGTGACATCTTCACTTGATCTCGAACTTCTACTTATTTAAAAAGGTAATTCATCTTCAGTCTTCTTTGAGCTCAGTGAAGATGAGCTCAATCTTTTTAGTGGATGCTTGGGCATCAACTTCCTCTGCTCATATTGATACAGTTTTGGATTCATTGTTCTCAGTTGACCCTTTCCTCATAAGTGATGATCCCTATGGTTTAGAACGTGGTGATGATTCTATGTTTTCTGTTGAGTCATTTAAGTTATCCAATTCACAGTGTAATGCTGCTCAACCAAATGCACCTCTTGATCTCCCATCTGATCCAACCATTGATCTCCCTTCTGACTCAAGTGCATGTGGAGCAACGGAAAGGCAAAGCAGGCTCAATCTACATTTTAAAAGAAGTCCTCATGAAGTAAGTGACAAAAGATTTAAATTTCTTACTTCAGATAGACAGATTGCATTGGATATTGTGAAGCATTGTTGTGGTTTGAAATGTTTGTACAATTTAGGAATGAAGAAACTAAAGCACCTAAGAGAGAAATTCCTCCATTTAGATAGTGAAAGGCAGGATATATACCTTGTTTCTTGCATGCAAATGATTGAGGATAACATGTCAGTAACACGTGTTGCTTTTGAATATTTCTTTAGTCAAGGGATGCAATGTTGTAGGGCTGCATTTAAAATTGCAATGAGTGTGGGAAATTTTAGAATACATAGGGTTCAACACGGGCTTATGAATGGGGATCTCATTTTGGATATGTTCCATGTTGGGACCAAAGGATCTGTTGGACATCATGCAATGAATTGGATGATGAACTATTTTAGCTTGCATTGTGAGGTTATGCCTACAACTGGAAGGTTGCACTTGTCAGATAACTTTACTCGTCAAGAGCTATTTCAAATATATAGAGAAGACATGGAAAATAGAAATGAGAAGTATGTGTTGTATCGTCACTTTACTCGATAATGGAAGGAAGAGTTTAACAATGTGCCTATTCCTCGTAAAGTTAGAATGGGTGAATGTTCAGTTTGCGCCACTTTGAAAAACATGGAAAAGGGGGCTACAACACCACAAGAAAAGGATAATTTTAAAAACCTTCTTAACGACCATCCTGAGAGTCAAGCTTTAGAGAGAAAGAAAGCAATTCATCATCGAAGTAAAGCACTAAAAAATCTGGAGCGTTATATGTGTTTGTTGATCGATGGTATGGATTAAAAAAACACTTGTTTGCCACATTTTTATCACATCCCTAAGGACATTGGAGATGAAATCCTTGTGCAAATGCATTTGGTTGGTGCTTTGGTATACAATGGAGCTGTAATATCCAAGGTTTTCTTCACATATCCGAATGTGCATAATGATCCAAACCTTACAGTTACTGTCATTCATCGGGTTTTTCAATCATGGAAGGGTCTTTTGCCACCAACTCTATATTTGCAACTTAATAATACTACAAGAGAGAATAAAAAATTCTACAGTCTTTGGATATTTAAGCATGCTTGTTGAAAAACAGGTATTTCAGAAGGTTAAGGTAAATTTCCTTCTGGTTGGCCACACTCATGATCACATTGATCAAATGTTCAGTACTTTCTGTAAGAAGTTGGCACGTAACAATGCTTTTACTCTTCCGATTTTATCTAAGCTGATTTCAGAAGCATATACTCCAAAACCAGAAGTTCAACACCTCATACATATTTATAAGTTTAAGCACTTTTGCTCAATGGGCCTTGATAACAGTGCTAAGGTTTTTGCTCCATTTGCACAATATTAGTTTCAACCATGTATTCTTGATGAGGAGGGTTGATGAAATAACCCTTTTATTTGCAAAGCAGTATTCATCTTCTCTTGGGTGGGAGCCTAAAGAGGGATGCAGATTCTTATTGCAAGTGCCTAATTTGTCTACAGTGTATGGTGCAGAACAAACACCATATGAAGATAAAAACAATACAAAAATATGTGGAAATGTGGTTGATCAAAGTAAAAGCTGGATGCATGCACTCATTGAAAAGAAGAGACATATTGAGTGTGCAAAAAAATATGTTGGAGATCAAGATGTATCTTGGTGGGAGGACTTTTTCAATCATCAAGAAGAGATTATACAGTATACAATTGTAGGTCATTGGCCAGTTGATGTTCCATTCACATGGGATTTTTGTACACAAAGATCCGTGAATGTGGCCCAAGCATGTAATGTAGATGCACTTCAAAGTTTTATACATCCACCAAAAAGAAATATTTATGTAGGCCCAATGATGACAAAACAGGCAGAAGCAAGATGGCAAGGAAATTTAATAGAGATAAATGTTGGAACACTTATTGCAGTACTTGCTGATGGTGATAAGGCTACCAGACCATTTTGGATTGCAAAGGTTTTAGAGATAGCTAAAGATATTGACGAGAGAAGAATAGAGGCTTTGATGGTGCATTTATATTACACTAAAAGTAGTAATGCATTCACAGGTAAATATAACTTAGAAATGGTGTGTGATACTAAAGGAACAGGTTCAAAAAAGAAAAAGAATATTTGAAGCACATCCACTCTTAAAATGGATGATGTAGATATTCTTGTTTATGATTTTTCCTTGACAAAAACAGGTCACTTGAGGAAAGCAACCATCAATATGATAAAACAAAAGCTTCCAGATGTATGTGGTACAGGAAATCATAGGCAAACAAGAAGATTTGTGCATGATCCTGCAAAATTTGGTATGTATGTGGATGAAGATAGAGCTCTTGTGGATATAGAAGAAGAAGAAGAGAGCTCTCAACAGTATGAGAGTGAATCAAGTGCATTAGATGATGAGGGTGTAGACATAGATCGACATAGGCAGCATAGGCTGAGTATACAAGAAGAAGATAGAGAGCTCTTGTGGATATAGAAGAAGAAGAAGAGAGCTCTCAACAGTATGAGAGTGAATCAAGTGCATCAGATGATGAGGGTGTAGACATAGATCGACATAGGCTGAGTATAGAGGTGCTACAATGGCAGCATGTGAGGCATCATGGCTAGAGATGCTACTTGCAGGTTTAGGTGTGGAAGTGCAAAATCCTATCACCATCTATTGTGATCATCTTAGCATTGTAGAGCTAGCATGGAACCCTATTTTTCATGCTATTTCAAAGCATATCTAGGTACATTATCACTTCATTAGAGAGGAGGTATTGGTAGGTGATATTGATCTTGTTTATGTGAGAAGAGATGAGCAAGTTGTTGATCTTTTCACTAAAGTACTCGGAGGAGAGAAACTAAAGAAGTTTCGAAAGATGCTTGGATTAGAGGATATGACATTGAGAATGAGGGGGAGTGTTGCGATATCAAGCTCAACATGTGATGATCCAGGATGACACGTATCAATTTTTCATTTCTCTAACATGTATTGTGGTCATGCTGGTATATGCCAGGGATACTTCATTGAGTTGTACTAGATTTACCTACCAAGAATGATGGCACATTTGTTTCTTGCCAGCTCACTCACTCATGGACATTAGACTTTTCCTTATGTATTGATCTTTATATATTTCACTTGTTGTATTCTTGTTTTTAGGTCATTCTTGTACATTCATTTTATGTAATAGAAGAAGAAGAAGATCATTCTTCCTTGACCCAATCTATGTGTGTGCTTCTCTTTGATTGTGAGAGTGTGTGTGAGCTCTCTTCCTTATCTCCTTCCTCTTGACACATATGGCATAAGGGACTAGGTCATATAGGTGAAACGACATTGAAGCAAATATGCAAGACACTTGGGATTTGGTTCCAATGTCATTGAATCAAAAGGTAATTGGTTGCAGATGGGTATATAAAGCTAAAAGAAATTCAGATGGATCAGTTTGCATGTAAAATTCAAGATTAGTTGCCAAAGGATGCTCTCAAACTCATGGTATAGACTATGAGAAAACATTTTCACCAGTTGCAAAGATGACTACAATTAGAACGTTGATAAGTGTAGTTGCCACAAGGAATTGGATACTCCTCCAACTTGATGTGAAAAATGCATTCTTAAATGGTTGGATAAGTGAAGAGGTCTACATGTGACAACTACCAGGTTTTGAAGACCCTAACCATGCATCTTATGTTTGTAGACTTAAGAAAGCATTGTATATATTGAAACAAGCTCCTAGAGCTTGGAATTATAGGTTGATTACACGTCTTCAAGATCAAGGGTTCAGACCTAGCAACTCAGATCCTTCTCTATTCATCAAAAGAAATCATAACGAGGTTATCTATCTCTCTATATATGTAGATGATATTATTTTGACAAGTGATGATTTGAATGGCATTCAAAGGATCAAGAGACACATGCAAGAGGAGTTCAAAATCAGTGACTTAGGTGAGCTCACATATTTCCTATGTACACCTTTGGAGATGAATCATAAACTTAGTGTTTATGAAGGTGCGAAAATTGAAGACATGAAAGAATATCAAAGCTTGGTAGGTAGCTTAGTGTTCATATAGTGTGCGAGTGCTTAGTTATTTCATGCACTCACTGAAAGGACCACACATGGATGCAGCTAAGAGAGTACTTAAATATCTCAAATGTATAATCAATGAGGGTTCAAAGCTAGTGTCATGGAGTTCAAAGAAGCAACCGAGTTGCTTTATCCTCAATCGAAGTAGAGTACAGAGGTTTGACCATAGAAACTCAAGAGGCAATATGGTTAAAAGCATTGTATACAAATTTGGGACTTGTGAGTTCCAAACCTCACATATTTGGAGATAATGTAAGATCCATGCATCTAGCGGCAAACCCTATTTTCCATGCAAGAACCAAACACATAGAGATCCATTACCACTTCATCAGGGAGAAGCTCAAGGCAAAGGAGATTGGCATTTCTTTTGTTCCTAGTGAAAAGCAAGTAGCAAATATGATGACAAAAGCACTTGATGGAATAAAGCTTTGTAGATTCAAAGCTATGGAAGGTATTCAACCTATTAGAGAATGAAGACTCAAGCATACTTTAGTTTGAGGGGGACTTGTAGGAACATCAAGCTTACACTATGCTTGAGGTGGATTTGATCTACATCAAAAGCTATCCCTTGGATTACATCGAAGTAATATCCGTTGAAGTGTTCTTTTACTTATCCTCACTTATTGTATTTTTTAAAAAGATTTTTCATGGATCTTTTACCATTGTAAAAGCCTTGAGGTTTGCACATGAAAAAATAGAAAGATAGAGCCCAAATCCCATGAATTTGTGGTGGTTCAATTGCATTCAATCAATCAATCAATCACCTCAAAGTAGATCAAACTAGATCTTCACTTTTCCTAGATTATAGGAAAGTGAATTCGAGGATCACTTATAGAGTCTATATAAAGACTTCAAATCACTTGTATGATACATGGAAGCAATATACATACACTTGTGACCATCATTGTCTTGTTCCTTCATTTATTTACATCATCTTCTTCCCCAATAGTAATCTTGGAGAGGCTCCTGCTCTCTCTACAAAGCTCCAAATTGGATGAAACATGGCTCATTGGAGCAGTATTAGTGTCTAGTTTATGCTCTTAAATTTTTTAAATAGCCCCATTAGTAGATTGGGCAAAATCGCAACTTTTCTCTCTCAAGGTGAATCTCTGTATATTCCTGAAAAATAGGAGGTACCACCATTGAATGTTTAATTCATTCCTATAGCATATTTTTCTTATTCCTTATACTTTTGTGCATTATATAATTTCAAACCTATTTATATCACACCCATAAAAGGATTTTTTCTAATTTTAATCACACTAGTTTCTATGAGCATTTGAAGTTCATTGTCTCTTCCATAGATAGTAAGTTTTTTGAGCTCGTCGATGTGCAAACCTATCTATTTTGTATCAAATATTTCTCCTTGATGCTCCGAAGTCCATAGTGCATTTTATTTCACTTATCCCATGCCTATAAGTTCTATTTGAGTCTCCATAAGCTCAAGGTCTTGTCTTGAGCCAATTAGCTGGACCAAACTTCATCGCTTCACAACTCACTTTTCTACCTTCTACAAGCTTCTCCAAGTTCTTTCATACTTGATCATTTGTAGTGCTTTAAGTTGGTATAGATTCATTAGATAGTATATTTTTATGCTAAAAAGGTTCAATTTAATTGCCTAAAAAATTCTTGAGTTATGTGCAAAACATTGCCCTCTGGTTTGCACACTATCTACTCCTGAAAATATCAAGATAGACATATAATTTGCTAAGCCTCGTTCTCTGAGCATAGTTGCTCATTTCAACTGAACTAACTTGTGAAAGTTAGCTATGATAGTCCATTACATATTTGCAAAAGGATTTTGTCCAATTGATACCAAGAAAGGAGTACGTATTTGATGAAAATAACTCTTGGTTTGAGGATGGTTATAGGAAAATAAAGCTACACTATGATTTGGAGAATGATTTTCCAAATCTGACCAAAGAAGAACCACATACATCAGAGGATGTCAACTCAAAAGATGAAGAAAAAAATGATTTTGAAAAATTCAAAGCTTGGAAGTCCAAGGGCAAAGTAAGGTTCAAAAAATTGGAAGACACTCTAGAGTCATCCAATCAAGCACTTAGAAGATCTCAAAGGCCAAGCAACAAACCTATAAGGTATGGCTATGACACATCACTAGTTACCAAGCATTCTATATACATAGCTAAAGACTTTAAGTCAGATGAACCATCTTCGTTTGAGGAAGCCAACAAGGAAGAAGAGTGGAGAGAAGCTATGCACGAGGAAATTGAAGCACTTCAAGAGAATAGCACTTGGGATTTGGTTCCAAAAAAACCATTCATGAAGGTGATAGGATACATCTGGATTTAGAAAGTGAAAAAGATATTAGATGGCACAATAAATAGGTATAAAGCAAGGCTAGTAGCAAAGGAATTTGCTCAAACCCATGGAGTGGATTATGAGGAGACCTTATCACTTGTAGCCAAAATGCCAACTATCAGAGTTTTAGTAAGTATTGCTGCTTCAAAGAATTAGAACTTTTACCAACTAGATATTAAAAGTACATTCTTGAATGGGTGGATCTCTAAAGAGGTCTACATGACTCACCCACCAGAATATGAAGACAAAGATAAACTTGATTATGTATGTAAATTAAGGAAAGCATTGTGTGGTTTCAAACAAGCTCCAAGAGCTTGGAACCATAGGCTGGTCATATATTTGTAGGACCAAGGTTTTGTTGCAAGCAAGGCAGTTTCTTCATTGTTCATTAAGTAGACTAATTCAAAGGTTACTTAACTATGTGTTTATGTGGATGACATTATCATTATAGGAAATGATGCCAATGGCATCAAGAAGATTAAAACTTAGACGAAAGAGGAGTTCAAGATCAATGATCTTGGATTGCTTACATATTTTCTTAGTTTAGAGATTGTTTATACATATTTTGGTGTCTCCATTACTCAGAGAAAGTACATCCATGATATAGCAGTCAAGTTCAAAATGGAAAATGCAAAAATTGTAGGCACACCCATGGAATGTAATCACAAACTGAGTGCGCATGAAGGAGAGCTACTTGAAGACATTCTAGTTTATCAGAGTCTTGTTGGGAGTCTCAATTATGCAACCCTAACAAGAGTGGATATATTCTACGAGGTGAGTACATTGATTCAATTCATGCATACATCAAGAAAACCTCACATGGAAGGTGCCAAAAGGATCTTAAAGTACTTGAAGGGTACCATAAATGAAGGTCTATTTTATCCATACATATCTAACTTGGATATCAAGCTATACTCTAATGTAGATTGAACTGGCTCAAAAGATGATAGGAGGAGCACCTCTGGCTACTTATCTTTTGCAAGGTCTAAGTTGATTTCATGGTCATCAAAGAAACAACCGACTATGGCATTGTCATCAGCTGAAGCTGAGTATAGGGACCTCGCAATTGCAACACAAGAGGCAATGTGGTTAAAGCTACTCTACTCAGACTTGGGGCTACATACATACACACCAATGATCTTTGGAGATAACACTGGCTCACTACATTTGGCTACTAATCGTGTATATCATGCAAGGACTAAGAACATTGAAGTGCATTATCAATATGTGAGAGAGAAGCTAATTATCAAGGACATACAATTGTCCTATGTATCAACAAACTTGCAATGTCTAGATATTCTAAATAAATGTTTGGATGGAACTAAATTGAACAGGTTATAGACGATGATTAGATTGTAGGAGATTAAAAAGGGTTGAAGCCCAAGTATATAAGGCTTGAGGGGTAGTTGTTGGTACAATTACCTCAAGCCTAAATGCTTTGTCATTTATCCTAAAGTTCATATGTTCATTCATGTATTAGCACATGAATAATCTCTTGTAAAAGATTGATTTTTACTCATTGTAAAAGTTCATATGAGGAATCACCTCCAATCACACGTTCTTAGGAGAATCTTTCCATGAATTATTTGGTGAGGATTTATAGAAAATCAATTCCTAAAACGTTGGAAAACTTTTAGGTAAAGATTTGAATTCAAATTTGAATCTTGGCTCTAACAAAAGGCTATAAAAAGAGGACTACCTAGTCGCATAAAAATGAGGGGCAATATAGTAGAGATTTCAAAGGAATTTGTGTGGAATATTGCACTCATATTATAGCTCTTCTATTGCCCTCACATTTTGAAATTATTGATTTACAATTTTCAATGTAATTTATGTGCATTAATACATATAATCTTCCCATGTCTCATCTCTTCTACTTTGTCATATACTACTCAGAACTATGAGCTTCTCTAATCCATTTCTTTGCATGTACTTGATCATTTGCAGTGATTTAAGTTGGTATAGATTCATTAGATAGTCTATTTGTATGGTACAGAGGTTAAATTTAATTTCCTTAGATATTCTCGAGTTATGGGCAAAACATTGCCCTCTTGTCTGCACAATGTCTACTCCCAAAAATGTCGGGATAGACATCTGATTTGCTAAGCATCATTCTCTGAGCATAATTGATCATTTCAAGTGTGGTGACCAAAATATCAAGTCTTGGTTCATAGTGAAAAGTCTGAGGTATCTGTTTTGATCCAATGATTTGAGGATCATCTTCCAAAGTACTTGGGTTTTCATTTGTGCTTCTTTGAAAGCTCAAGAGGTCTACTTTTCACTCCTCAACTCAATTTTGACCGGTGTGAAGCAGAAATTTGCAACACCATCTCATCTCTGGAAGGTGTCCACCATCTCCTCCAACATGGGTATTAGAGAAACATCAAGGTAAAATGGGAGGTGGATCTCCATAATTCATTGAATAATTGGACAAGGGAATATCCAAATTGGTCCCCAAGGATGAAGGCAACCTTATCTGAATTACAGATATGGCATAAGAGAGTAGGTCGTATAGGTCAAAGGACATTGAAGCAAATATGTTGGAGCAAGTCTATGACAAGCCTAAGTATTGGCTTGAGTCTCACAAAGTCTTAGAAGAAGCTTTAAAAAGAAGACTATGTAAAGTTCACTTGTGAACTACCTCTTGTAACTTTTGAAGAGTTTACTTAATGTAAAAGTAAGAGAATCTTAAGTGGTTGAGTCCACTTGATCAAGAATGGAAAGAGGAGCCACGAATTTGTGATTTGTGGTAGGTAGAGAATCAAATCAATCATTGATTGATTGGAGAGTGATTGAGGGAAGTTAGCCTCCCGAACTCAACTATAAATAGATGGCAGTTTTAGTCGTGGTTAGAGAGACCTATGTGAAGACCTCCAAGAGCTGAGCTTTATGCCATATCAAGGTGTGCTTACAAGGCACACATACGTATCAGTAAGTCATTGTATTGTACAAGCAATATACTTTCATTTTCATGATTATTTGAGTTCATCGTTCCATGTTCTTGTGAAGTGTACTACTCACTGCCATTACTCTCAGTTTTCTTAGTCCGCTTGCAGAGATGTTTTCTCTGAGCTTGGTGCACCATTTTGAGTGATTTAACTTGGTAACGTTAGCTCTATAATTCTACTATATGCTCACAAATTTTCATGTTATTTGGATGTTGCAATCTTCAGTTATGTTCATTTGAAGTCAACAGGGTCTGTTCATCTTCACTTCTCTGTCAGGTACCCGACTTTTTCACTCATCTTATTAGAGCTGTTGCTCAATGATTACTTATCCAAATTCAGTGATTTAAAGATTTTTGGATGCAGCTTACTGTCTAGTATAACCATACAAATTTTCATAATCATTGGATTTCTACATTTTGAGTTATGTTGATTTTTTTGCTCACTGGTCTATTTCTGTAGCAGCCCGTGAAAATCAAGATGATGTCATCACTTGTTAAACCTCATTCTCAGTGTGTGGTTTATTTTTTTTATGAGATTACTCTTGAAAGTTAGATCTTTAAGTTACCTAGAGTTCCCCAAGAGGAATTAAGCTAATTGCTGCTGTGCTCAGAGAATTATGTAAAACACTGGACAGGTGTATGAACCAAGAATAGCAAGTTTTCACCTCTGAGCTAACTCCAACTTATCTATTTTGATCTATCCTTTTGAGAGTGATCTTCCAAGGTACATAGGGTGTCTAGTACATCCATTGGCAAGCCAAAAGGGCCCACCATATACTCTTGGAGTTCATTTGGCTGGTGTAGATAAGGGATTTTGCAACACCTCTTCATCTTCAAACACATACTTATCCATCTCTTCACAGTGGTATCAGAGCAAGGTTGGACAACATGGCAGATGGATTTCCTTCATCAATTGACAAATTGGATAGAGGTAATTACTCAGCTTGGTCATTAAGAATGGAAGCTTATCTCCAAGGTAGAAGTTTATATGGTGTTGGCATACAAAGCAACAGAGGAGTCATGCACAATACGGCAACAAGGCCAAATCATTTTTTTCCATGGACTATTTACAACTCAAGTGATTTTAATCACTACACAAACATTGTAAATCCCATTTTTGGTAGAATAGACTCCATTTTGTGCAAGCCGAGGAGTCCTCGAGCTTGAGGAGTATTAGAACTAGCGACATATCAATTTTCATAATTTTTAGACTCTGTTTGAGCCCTCAAATAGACTCTAGAACCTAATTTTTAACTAGGCCGGACACTAGGTCTGGACAAGACCAAAGCTAGTTAGAAAACTATAAAAAGAGCTAGAGAGCTCATTTTTGGGGTTAGATTGTTTGTGAATTGAGCTTATGTAAGAGACCTTTTGATTAATGCAAAAAACTCCATTGTTTCTCTCCTTGTTCTTGCTTTGTGTGCGCGTGTGTGTGTATGTGTGTGCATGCTTGTGTGCTTCTCACTCATGCACTTGTGCCTTCACTTGCTCATAGTCTTCATACTAGTCCTCACGTCTCCACGGATTGACAATTATGAGGTGAATCTTCTCACGTTGGTACTCACAATTGTGCTAGAGTGACACCAAATTTGGCGCCGTTGCCGGGGAGAGAGCTTCGAGGACGAGCGTGTGATGGTAAGACGTCGAGTTGAGACATTGGAGTTATAGGTAATATCCTTCTTTCTCTTAATTTTTCTTCATTTTTTCCTTACTTTCGCATCACCATCATCACCATCATCATCTCCACCATCTCCCACCTCCATCTCCTTCTCCAGAAAAAATTTCAGTTTTTTGGTCATATTACACCCCCCACCTCATTTCCCTCATTTCATTGTGAGAGAGAGCGAGAGAGAGCTTGCATGCTATCTGTTTTTGGTGTGTTTTTGAGCTTTTGTTGCAGGAACTAGCTGTACCACCTTCTCCAGTAGTGTGCGCAGGTACGACAGACTTTGCACAGGTCCCGGGACGACGACCTCTGTCTGTCGCGACAGACAGAAAAACTTAAAATTTTGTGAATGCATGTTTGTCACGGTAACCTACACCATTAGGGCACTCTAAATCACTAGAAGTTTCTCAAAAATTTGCGTTTTTTCAGTCTATCGCGACAGACACCGTCTATCGCGACAGACACTGTCTATCGCGACAGACACCATCTATCGCGACAGACAGAGACCCACGATAGACCCCGTCTATCGCGACAGACACCGTCTATCGCGACAGACCAAAATTCGACGACAGACCAAATCACGACAGACGACAGACAGCGTCTATCGCGACAGACACCGTCTATCGCGACAGACCAGTCTATCGCGACAGACCAAATCACGACAGACGACAGACAGCGTCTATCGCGACAGACACCGTCTATCGCGACAGACCAGTCTATCACGACAGACACCGTCTATCGCGACATACCAAATCACGACAGACGACAGACAGCGTCTATCGCGACAGACACCGTCTATCGCGACAGACCAGTCTATCGCGACAGACACCGTCTATCGCGACAGACCAAATCACGACAGACGACAGACAGCGTCTATTGCGACAGACACCGTCTATCGCGACAGACCAGTCTATCGCGACAGACCAGTCTATCGCGACAGACACCGTCTATCGCGACAGACCAAATCACGACAGACGACAGACAGCGTCTATCGCGATAGACCAGTCTATCGCGACAGACACCGTCTATCGCGACAGACCAAATCACGCCAGACGACAGACAGCGTCTATCGCGAGAGACGTGTTGGCATACAAAGCAACATAGGAGTCATGCACAATATGGCAACAAGGCCAAATCATTTTTTTCCATGGACTATTTACAACTCAAGTGATTTTAATCACTACACAAACATTGTAAATCCCGTTTTTGGTAGAATAGACTCCATTTTGTGCAAGCCGAGGAGTCCTCGAGCTTGAGGAGTATTAGAACTAGCGACATATCAATTTTCATAATTTTTAGACTCTGTTTGAGCCCTCAAATAGACTCTAGAACCTAATTTTTAACTAGGCCGGACACTAGGTCTGGACAAGACCAAAGCTAGTTAGAAAACTATAAAAAGAGCTAGAGAGCTCATTTTTGGGGTTAGATTGTTTGTGAATTGAGCTTATGTAAGAGACCTTTTGATTAATGCAAAGAACTCCATTGTTCCTCTCCTTGTTCTTGCTTTGTGTGCGCGTGTGTGTGTATGTGTGTGCATGCTTGTGTGCTTCTCACTCATGCACTTGTGCCTTCACTTGCTCATAGTCTTCATACTAGTCCTCACGTCTCCACAGATTGACAATTATGAGGTGAATCTTCTCACGTTGGTACTCACCATTGTGCTAGAGTGACACCAAATTTGGCGCCGTTGCCGTATTGTGCATGACTCCTCTGTTGCTTTGTATGCCAACATATGGTTATGTGGCTGGAGATGAAGTTATGCCAAGTTTCAGGAACAAACGTCAACCAACACAAGAAGAGCAAGAAAGATTGAGCACATGGTGTTCCAAGGATGCACTTGCAAGGTCTTATCTCCTCAACTCTATCTCAGATTTTTTGTTGCCTCACATTAGAAGTTGTAAGACATCTCAGGAAGTGTAGGATGCACTTGAAGCTTTCTTTTCTTGAAGTACCAAAGCTAGGAAGCATCAACTATGGCTGGATTTCACAACTCTCAAGAAGGCTCCCAAACAAAATGTTACTGATTTTGTCACAAAGCTCAAGGACATAGCGGATCAGTTGGGAAGCATTGCAGAGGTAATAGATGAAGAGAAAATTGTAAGGCAGGTCATCAATGGCTTGAAGGTAGATGATAAGTGGGAAGCATTCACCACAGCTATGGATTTGTACATGGACATGCATGTACCTGATTTCAACACACTCATTGGGCAACTACTTACTCAAGAGGCAAAGCTTATAAAAAATGGAGAAAGCTCTAAAGGTAATCAATCTTCAGCTTTATACACTGATAAAAGCAAGTCCAAAGATAACAAAGGAAAGGCAAAGAAAGTGGATGATGAAGCAGGTACATATCAAGCTAACTATGCAGGTAGAGGAAGACATGGCAGAGGTAGAGGAAGAGGAGGTAGACAAGGCAGGGGGAGATCCCAAGACTCCAACTCATGTTCTATTTGTGGATTAACTAATCATACAACTGAAAATTGCTTTAGGAATTCCAGGAATCAAAGAGGCAGAGGATACAATAGAGGAAGTTATGGCTATTCAAGAGGAAGGTTCAACAACTACCATGGCAACTACAACAACTACAATCATTCAAACTATCAAGGAGGCTACAAAGGAAGGAGAGACTAAAATAACTACACAGAAGACTCAAACAAAGAGGATTCATTATTGATCATGAACATGGCTATGCCACAAGGTAAATCTGATGAGCATGTTTTCTACATAGATTCAGGTTGTTCAAATCATGTGGCAGGAAATGTGGCACTCCTATTAGATTTAGAAGATCCAAGGAATAAGCATGAGGTACAAACAGGAGATTATACAAAACATCCTGTGGAGAAAATAGGCAATGTCAAAGCACCTGATGGAAACATCAACCTACTTAGTAAGGTACTCTATGTCCCTACCATTACAAAGAATTTGATAAGTGTTGGGCAGATAGTAGAGAAAGGGTTGCAAGTCAGGTTCACAAAAGCAGGAGCATTGGTTGAAGATCCAAGTCAAGGATTCAGAAGAATTGCAAAAGGTGAAAAGATAGGTAGATTGTTCACATTTGAATTACAGGACACTAGAAACATTGCTCTCTTTAATTATGGTAGTCAGACACTCACAGAATTGGAAGTATGGCACAAAAGGTTAGCACATATTGGTGAAAGGTCATTAAAGAAAATCTGCAGGGACCAAAGTTTACTTGGACTTCCTAATTTGTCAAAACAACATATGATTTATAAGTGTAGTGCATGTCAATTTGGAAAGTCTCACAGGTTACCATTCATGAAGAAAGGTTATATGCATGGAGATCTCTTGGAGTTGGTTCATAGAGATGTATGGGGACCTAGCAAGGAAGCTTCAATATCTGGATCAAGGTATTATGTTCCCTTTATTGATGATTGCAGCAGATGGACTATCCTATTCTTTATGAAACACAAAGATGAAGTTTTTTCATGTTTCAAAAGATATTTGGCTCTTGTGGAGAACCAAACAGGTAAATCACTAAAAAGGCTAAGGTCAGATGGAGGGGGAGAATACTTCTCCCATGATTTTGATTCTTTTCTTCAAGAAAGAGGAATCAAAAGAGAGGTAACTACAAGGTACACTCCTGAGCAAAATGGAGTGGCAGAAAGGAGGAATAGGACAATTGTTGAAGCTGCAAGGTCTATGTTAAATGAAAAGCATTTACCTAATTACTTATGGGCTGAGGCTGTATCTATAGCCACTTACTTGATTAACAGGTTGCCTTCAAAATCCCTTGATGGGATGACTCCATATGAGGCTTGGAATGGAAGAAGACCAAGCTTAGATCATTGTAAAATTTTTGGATGTATTGCTTTCGCTCATGTTCCTTCACAGGTTAGAGGCAAGATGGATCCAAAGGCAGAAAGGTGTGTATTTATTGGATATGACAACAATCAAAAAAGCTACAGGTTATACAACCCTACCAACAAAGGATTCTTGGTAAGCAGAGATGTAGTTTTTGATGAGAACAATTCATGGTATGAAGATTCATGGAGGAAGATCAATTTACCATATGATCTTGAAGAAGATTTTCCAAATCTTGGTAGAGAACAATCAAAGATTGAAGAACAAGACACCTCAGAGGATGATGAAGAATCTCACATGGAAAAGATCAAAGCATGGAAGTCTAAAGGTAAAGCAAAATTGCAGGAACTTGGACATGAGGCACAATCATCACATCATGGCCTAAGAAGATCTATGAGGGAAAAGAAAAAACCAGAAAGGTATGGGTTTGACACCTCATTAGTAACTAAACATTCTATCTACATAGCACAGGACATAAACCAAGAGGAGCCATCATCATTTGAAGAGGCCAAAGCAAAAACAGAATGGAAGCATGCAATGAAGGAAGAGATTGAAGCACTTGAGGAAAACAACACTTGGGATTTGGTGCCCAAGACTTCATCCATGAAGGTAATAGGCTCAAGATGGGTCTATAAACTCAAGAAGAATTCTGATGGTTCCATTAACAGGTATAAGGCAAGGCTTGTAGCAAAAGGCTTTACACAAACTCAGGGAATTGATTATGAGGAGACCTTCTCTCCTGTGGCAAAGATGCCTACTATTAGGGTTTTGCTTAGTATTGCCTCTTCCAAGAATTGGAAGATACTTCAACTAGATGTAAAGAATGCATTCTTGAATGGTTGGATAACAGAAGAGGTATATATGGCACAACCACCTGGTTTTGAGAATCAAGTTTATCCTGATTATGTGTGTAAACTTAACAAAGCATTATATGGTCTCAAGCAAGCTCCAAGAGCTTGGAATTTCAGGCTTGTTTCATTCTTTTAGGACAAAGGCTTTCAACCAAGCAAGGCAGAGTAATTCTGAGGTCATCTACCTATGTGTATATGTAGATGATATTATATTGACAGGAAATGATGCAGATGGTATGAAGAAGATCAAAGATCAGATGAGAGAAGAGTTCAAGATAAGTGATTTGGGTTCACTTACCTACTTCCTAGGTTTGGAAGTTGTCTACAAAGATCATGGTTTGTTTCTCACTCAAAGAAAGTACATTAAGGACATGTTGGCAAAATTCAAGATGCAAGATTGTAAGATTGCAGGTACTCCAATGGAGGTCAAGCACAAATTGAGCTCACATGAAGGTGAACTCATAGAGGACATCACATCATATCAAAGTCTAGTGGGTAGTCTCAACTATGCCACATTGACAAGAGTAGATATATGTTACAGTGTGAGTGTGCTAAGTCAATTTATGCACACACCAAGGAAACCACATATGGATGCTGCCAAAAGGATTCTCAAGTATCTCAAAGGAACCATAAATGAAGGACTTTATTATCCTTATGTATCTGATTTAGGTTTGAAGCTATTTTCTGATGCAGATTGGGCTGGCTCCAAGGAAGATAGAAGGAGCACTTCAGGTTATCTTACCTTTGCAGGTTCAAAGATTATTTCATGGTCATCCAAGAAGCAACCCACAGTTGCTCTCTCTTCTACTAAAGCTGAATATAGAGGTCTTGCCATAGCTACACAAGAAGCTATGTGGATGAAGACATTATTCAAAGATCTTGGATTGGAGTTTGGAACTCCAACTATTTTTTGTGACAATATGAGTTCTATTCACTTGGCTGCTAATCCTATTTTTCATGCAAGGACTAAACATATTGAAGTTCATTATCACTATGTATGAGAGAAGGTTCTAAGCAAAGAGATTCAAATATCATATGTGTCCACTCATCAACAATGTGCAGATATTCTAACCAAAGCATTGGATGGTACAAAGCTTTGCAAATTCAAGGCTATGATTGGTTTGCAGGTAATCTTGGAAGATTGAAGACCTCAAGCATACTTGGCTTGAGGGGGAGCTGTTGGAGCAAGTCTATGACAAGCCTAAGTATTGGCTTGAGTCTCATAAAGTCTTAGAAGAAGCTTTAAAAAGAAGACTATGTAAAGTTCACTTGTGAACTACCTCTTGTAACTTTTGAAGAGTTTACTTAATGTAAAAGTAAGAGAATCTTAAGTGGTTGAGTCCACTTGATCAAGAATGGAAAGAGGAGCCACGAATTCGTGATTTGTGGTAGGTAGAGAACCAAATCAATCATTGATTGATTGGAGAGTGATTGAGGGAAGTTAGCCTCCCAAACTCAACTATAAATAGATGGCAGTTTTAGTCGTGGTTAGAGAGACCTATGTGAAGACCTCCAAGAGCTGAGCTTTATGCCATATCAAGGTGTGATTACAAGGCACACATATGTATCAGTAAGTCATTGTATTGTACAAGCAATATACTTTCATTTTCATGATTATTTGAGTTCATCTTTCCATGTTCTTGTGAAGTGTACTACTCACTGCCATTACTCTCAGTTTTCTCAGTCAGCTTGCAGAGATGTTTTCTCTGAGATTGGTGCATCATTTTCAGTGATTTAACTTGGTAACGTTAGCTCTATAAGTCTACTATATGCTCAAAAATGTTCATGTCATTTGGATGTTGCAATCTTCAGTTATGTTCATTTGAAGTCAACAGGGTCTGTTCATCTTCACTTCTCTGTCAGGTACCCGACTTTTTCACTCATCTTGTCAGAGCTGTTTCTCAGTGATTACTTATCCACATTCAGTGATTTAAAGCTATTTGGATTCCGCTTACTGTCTAGTATAACCATAAAAATTTTCATAATGATTGGATTTCTACATTTTGAGTTATGTTGATTTTTCTGCTCACTGGTCTATTTCTGTAGCAGCCAATGAAAATCGGGATGATGTCATCACTTGTTAAACCTCATTCTCAGTGTATGGTTTATTATTTTTTATGAGATTACTCTTGAAAGTTAGCTCTTTAAGTTACCTAGAGTTCCCCAAGAGGAATTAAGCTAATTGCTGCTGTGCTTAGAGAATTATGTAAAACACTGGACAGGTGTATGAACCAAGAATAGCAAGTTTTCACCTCTGAGCTAACTCCAACTTATCTGTTTTGATCTATCTTTTTGAGAGTGATCTTCCAAGGTACATAGGGTGTCTAATACATCCATTGGCAAGCTAAAAGGGCCCACCATATACTCCTGGAGTTCATTTGGCTGGTGTAGATCACGGATTTTGCAACACCTCTTCATCTTCAAACACATACTTATCCATCTCTTCACAAAATATGTAGGGATCAGAGTGTGCTTGCCATCCCAATGATCTTTGGAGATAACACTAGCTCACTACATTTGGCTGCTCTATATCATGCAAGGACTAAGCACATTAAAGTGCATAATCATTGTGTGAGAGAGAAGCTACTTAGCAAGGGCATACACTTGTCCTATGTATCAACAAACTTGCAATGTGCAGATATTCTAACTAAATCTTTGGATGGAACTAAATGGAATAGGTTCAAGATGATGATTAGATTGCACGAGATTAAAGAGATTTGAAGCCTAAGCATATTAGGCTTTGAAAGAACTTGAAGAACTTTGGAGGAGGTAGAAAAGTGCATTTTGAAGTGACAAAGTTTGGTCCAGCCAATCGGCACAAGACCAGCCCTTGAGCTTATGGAGACTCAAATAAACCTTATAGGCATGCGATAAGTGCAAAGAAATGCACTATGTACTTTGGAGCATCAAGGATAAGGAGTCGATACAAAACCGATAGATTTGTGCATGGACTACCTCAAAAAACTTATTGTCTATGGAAGAGACAATAAACTTCAAATGGCCATAGAGACTAGCGTGATTACGATTAGAAAAAATACCTTTATGGGAGTGATACACATATGGTTGAGTGTATATAATGCAAAAAAGTATAAGGAATAAACAAAATATTCTATAGGAATGAATCAGACACTCAACAATGGTACCTCCTATTTTTCAGGAATACGTAGAGATTGCCACTGAGACACAAAAACTACAATTTCTCCCAGTATACTAAACCAAATGCTATGTAAATGTATAAAACACATAAACTAGACACTAATATCTTTTTGAGGAGCCATCTTTTACTCAATTCGGAGCTCTATAGAGAAAGCACCCTCTCCAAGATTACTGTTGGCGAAGAAGATGATGCAAAAAATTGAAGGAGCAAGACAATGATGGTCACAAGTGTATGTATATTGCTTCCATGTATTGTACAAGTGATTTCAAGTCTTTATATAGACTCTAGAAGTGCTCAACAAGTTCTACAAATGGATTTTGAATTCAAATGAAGGTGGGAATGGTTGTTGGAGGGACTCAATTCACTTCCCTACAATCTAGGAAAGTGAAGATCTTGTTTGATCTACTTTTAGGTGATTGAATGCTTGATTGATTACAACTCAACCACCACAAATTCATGGGATTGCTCTCTTTTTTTACTTTTACATGTGTAAAGATCAAGGCTTTTACAATGGTAAAAGATCCATGAAAAATCGTTTTTAAAAAGTACAATAAGTGAGCATAAGAAAAAGAACTCTCCAACGGATATGCTTTCGACACAATAGCCTTTGATGTAGATCAAATCCACCCCAATCATAGTGTAAGCTTGATGTTCCAATAGCTCCCCCTCAAGCTAAAGTATGCTTGAGTCTTCATTCTCTCATAGGTTGAATACCTGCCATATCTTTGAATCTACAAAGCTTTATTCCATCAAGAGCCTTTGTCATCATATCTGCTACTTACTTTTTAGTAGGAACAAAAGAAATTTCGATCTCCTTTGCCATGAGCTTCTCCCTGATGAAGTGGTAATGAACCTCTATGTGTTTGGTTCTTTCATGGAAAATAGGGTTTGCTGCTAGATGCATGGAACTTACATTATCTCCAAGTATGTGAGGTTTGGAACTCCCAAATTTGTATACAATGCTTTTAACCATATTGCCTCTTGAGTTTCTATGGTCAAACCTCTGTACTCTACTATAGTTGAGGATAAAGCAACTTTAGGATGCTTCTTGGAACTCCATGACACTAGCTTCGAACCTGCAAATGCTAAGTAACCAGAAGTACTTCTATCATCCTTAGCTCCAACCCAATCTGCATCTGAATAGATTTTGATATCCAAATTTGAAGAGTAAGGATAGAATATACCTACGTCCATGTGTGGTCTTCTTGGAAAGTGCATGAAATGACTAAGCACTCCCACTCTATATGAGATGTCTACCCTTGTATGAGTAGCATATATAAAGCTACCTACCAAGCTTTGATATTCTTTTATGTCTTCAATATTCTCACCTTCATAAACACTGAGTTTACGATTCGTCTCCAATTAGTATTCTCCATTTTGAACGTGAGAAGAAGATCCTGAATGTATCTTCTCTGAGTCAAATACATTCCATCATCTGTGTATATCACTTGCATACCTAGGAAATATGTGAGCTCACCTAGGTCACTGATTTTGAACTTGTCTTGCATGTGTCTCTTGATCCTTTGAATGCCATTTAGATTATCACTTGGCACAATAATATCATCCACATATACACATAGATAGATAACCTCATCCTGATCCCTTTTGATGAATAGAGAAGGATTTGAGCTGCTAGGAGTGAAACCTTGATCTTGAATATATGTAACAAACCTGTAATTCCAAGCTTTAGGAGCTTGTTTCAATCCATACAATGATCTCTTAAGTCTACAAACATAAGATGGATGATTATGGTTTTCAAAACTTGGTGGTTGTGACATGTGTACCTCTTCACTTATCAACCATTTAAGAATGGATTTTTCACATCAAGTTGGAGGAGTCTCCAATTCCTTGCAGTAGCTACACTTATCAATGTCCTGATTGTGGTCATCTTTGCAACTGGTGAGAATATTTCCTCATAGTCTATACCATGAGTTTGTGAGCATCCTTTGGCAACTAATCTTGCTTTGTACCTACAAATTGATCCATCTGAATTTCTTTTAACTTTATACACCCATTTGAAACCAATTACCTTTTGATTCGACAACATTGGAACCAAATCTCAAGTGTTCGTCTACTTCAATGCATCTATTTCTTCTTTCATGTTTTCCCAATCAGGGTTTCCCTTTGCCTTTTCATAGGTTGATGGTTCTTTTGAAATCGAATCTTTTGCCAAGTAGATTGAATGTTCTCTAACAAATGTGGAATCATATCCATACCTTTCTAGTTGTTTCTTCTTTCTTGCTGATCTTCTAGGTGCTTTTTTGGAGCATTCTCCAACCTCTTGCATCTTTGCTTTACCTCTTGACTTCCATAGCTTGTAATCCTTTTCCCTTTCATCTTGGTCATCGTCTATATCACTTCTTGGATCCTAGACCTCTGTATCATGCTTGCTTCCTAATTGATGAGAATCAGAATCAAGATCATATGGTAAAGTTACCTTTTGATTGTCTTCATCATACCAAGACCTCTATTGTTCAAACACAACATCTCTACTTGTAGTGAATTTCTTGGTTGAAGGATTATAGAACCTGTAACCCATCTGAGTTGAATCATATCCAATAAACACTGCCTTTGTTGTCCTTCCATCTAGCTTACCTCTTAATTGTTGTTGGAGAAACAATCACTAATTGGACATATATTTAAAGTTCAAATCTTAGGAAGAAAACCCCATGCCTATGTGAAGGGACAAATTCACAAATGTATTATACTTGTAAAGTTAGTTCACTTTAGTTCTAGAAGTTTTTTAAAAATCACGGGAATGAGAAAGTCTATATAAGTTAGTTAGTATTAACTGACGCGAAGAGAGAAGAAGAAGGAGGAAGACAATGAGAAAGTGAGAAGAACTCATTTTTGTATGACTGAGTATAGTCGGACTTCTCTGAGTGAGATAGCATCTGTAAAACTTCTGAGTTTTTTATAGTTATGAGAAGAACTGAGTAAAGTTCTGTGTATGAGCCTCTCTCCATCATCTCCATGATTGCCTACTGTGTGATGAATTCAAAAGTTCAAGTTTTCTGAGCAATTCGATGCCTGGCATCGAATTTTGGCTGATAAGTCATTTTTTCATTCTCTGTGTGTTAACTATTGTTGAATTTTTTAAAAATATGAAGTTTGTGGAGCAACTCGATGCCTGGCATCGAGTTTGAGCATAAAGTCGATGCCTGGCATCGACTTCTAGCATACAAGTGGTCTTCTTCATGTGTGTGTAAAAGAGAGTATTTCTGGTGCAGAAACAGGGCCTAAAAAAGCTCAAAGTCGATGCCCGGCATCGACTTGGACTGAAATTCGATGCCAGGCATCGAATTTTTTATTTTTGGACATCAGGAATACTAAAACAGGCAAAAATTTTCAGTTTTGGAAGGTCATACAGGGTCATCTTGTGAAGGCCATAACTTGAGTTCTAGAGATCCGTTTGATGCATATGATAGCTTGTTGGAAAGCTCTACTCTTCTAGTTTTAGCCTATAAAGTTTCATGAAGAAAGCATACTTGAGCTAGGAGAAATTAGCAAAATACTGAAGGTATGTCATTTCGGTGACTAGGAATTTCTGTAGAAGCAAAGTTCTCACTTTAGGCTATCATTTCTCAAAGTTTGGAGTGGCAATGAGTTAATGGTGACCATAGAGGTGTTCTAGTGTCACATTAATTCATTTCTTGTGGTGTTTTATACATCAACAAGTGGTATCAGAGCAGAAAGATTCTCGAGAGCAGAAGACGACAAAGGTACGAGAAGTTTTGTAAAGTTTTCCATTAAAGTTTGAAAGGTGAAGCATTTGAAGACACAAGGCATCAAAAGATTATTTTCGAAGTATCCTCATACACAAAGAACTTCAAAAGGTATTATCCTTTATCCTTTAAGCTCACAGGTTGCAGCAGAAGGAAAGAACTATGGCAGATCATATCTCCATTGACAAACTGGATAGAGATAATTACCCCGCATGGGTAATGAGAATGGAAGCCTTACTTATGAGTAAGGATCTCATGGTATATGTAACAGGTGAAGAAGAGAAGCCAGTATTTGAAGATGAAAGCCGACCAAAGAAAGAAGAACTTGATGCTTTAAAGCATTGGCAGAAGAAGGATGCAAGTGCAAAAGCCTACATCTACAATACAATCTCAGATCATTTGCTACCACACATCAGAGGATTGGAATCATCAGAAGATATATGGAATGCATTGGAATATCATTTCCAAAGCACTACTAAAGCACGGAAAGCAAGTCTATGGTCAGAGTTTACAACATTCAAGAAGAAGCCAAGTCAAACCATTAGTGATTATGTCACTAAGATGAAGGATCTAGCAGATAGTCTTGGATCCATAGATGAAGATGTTGAAGATCACAGATTGATTGCTCAACTACTTGCAGGTTTGAGAGGGGATGAAAGGTGGAAACCTTTTGTCTTATCAACAGAACTTTCATTAAATCATTATGTTCCAGATTTGAACCAGTTGCTTGGTTTGATGCTCACATATGAGCAAGACTTGAAGGGAGATGGAGATAAAGGTCAAAGTTCTGCAATGTACATGAAGAATAAGAAGAAAGGAGATAAAGGTAAAGCAAAGGATGAAGAGGAGTCTAATTCTCAAGCTTATTATGCAAGAGGTAAAGGCACTGGCAGAGGAAGAGCAAGAGGTTTTGGAAGAGGAAGAGGTAATCAAAATAACAACAAAAAGGCTTGCTGGATCTGTGGATTGAGTAATCATTTGGCTCATGACTGTTGGCACAACCAACAAGGATCAAACCAGAATCAAAACAACAATAGCAGAGGTCGAGGTGGAAGATATCAAAGTAATTTTCAAAGAGGTAGACAAAGTCAAAGAGGAGGCTATGGTAGAGGTGGAGGAAGAAGTTGGGGACAAAATCAATCCTACAACACCACCTACTACAACTATGCAAATGACACACAGAATGAAAGTCATACATCATTGATGATGAATTCAATCAGCACATCAGACAAAGAAGATCTAAAGGTATTTTACATTGACTCTGGATGTTCTAATCATTTGTCAGGAAACATAGAATTGATGTCAGATTTGGAAAAAGGCATTTCTAGTCACACAGTTCAAACTGGTGATAATACAAGACATAGTGTACATTCAATTGGAAAAGTGAAATGCAAGAGTGGAGCAGATTTGCTAACCAATGTTTTGTATGTTCCTACAATACCTAAAAACTTGATTAGTGTGGGACAGATAGTTGAAAAAGGTTTTCAAGTCAGGTTTACAAATGAAGGAGTATTTGTGGAAGATCCAGAGAATGGATATAATCAGATTGTCTCTGGTAAGAAAGAAGGTAGACTCTTTACTTTAAGAGTGCAAGGAAACATTGGTCAAGCTTTGCTCACACATGGTGAAGCAGTGATTACAGAACTTGATCTCTGGCATAAGAGATTAGGTCATTTCAATGAAAGAGGAATTAAAGCTATGGTTGCTAATCAGTCTGTACTAGGATTACCAAATGTGCAAAGTCAACATATGGTTTATAAATGTGAAGCATGTCAAATGGGTAAAGCACACAGGTTACCATTTCAAAAGAAAGGATTCAAACATGATGGAGTACTTGAGCTCATTCATACAGATGTATGGGGACCAACAAAAGAAGGATCTATCAGTGGCTCAAGGTATTATGTTTTTTTTATTGATGATGCTACAAGATGGATAACATTATATGTTTTGAAGGAAAGATCAGAAGTGTTTGGAGCTTTCAAGCATTTTCATGCATATGCAGAGAGAGTCACAGGTCAAAAGCTTAAGAGACTGAGGTCTGATGGAGGGGGAGAATACTTCTCCCAAGAGTTCAATGATTATCTTTGGAATGCAGGTATTAAGAGAGAAATAACTTGCAGGTATACACCACAACAAAATGGTGTAGCAGAAAGAAGGAACAGGACTTTGGTTGAGTTTGCTAGAGCTATGCTAAAGGAGAAGAACTGTCCAAATTATCTTTGGGCTGAGGCTGTAAATACAGCTACATATCTTGTGAATAGATTACCATGTGCAGCTCTGAATGGAATGACTCCATATGAAGCTTGGTGGGGTAAGAAACCAACACTAGATCATTGTAGAGTGTTTGGATCAATTGCATATGCTTATGTGCCATCACAACTTAGGCATAAACTTGAACCAAAGGCAGAAAAATATGTGTTCATTGGTTATGATGAAAAGCAGATGGGTTACAGGTTGTGGAATCCTTTAACCAAACAATTTCTTGTTTCTAGAGATGTTACATTTGATGAACAGAAAAGTTGGTATGCAGATCAAAGTCATACAGCTGAAGAATTTGAAGAAGAGGTAAGAAGATGTGAGAAAGGAAAATCAATTGTGCAGGTGAATAGAGATGAAGACTATATGCAAGCAAGTACATCCAGAAGTGGATTAACAAGAATGAATGAAGAAGCTCCTATATTTGATGAAGAGGTGTATCCAGAAACTTATGAAGAATGTGAACCAAGAAGGTCAAGCAGGACAAGGAGACAACCAGAAAGGTATTCTTATGATACTTCTTACATAACTCAGAAGAACTATGCATATATGGTCAAAGATGATGAAGAACCTCAGAACTATGATGAAGCTAAAGGTAAAAAGCAATGGGAAGAAGCAATGAAGGAAGAGTTCAATGCACTAGAGGAGAACAAGACATGGGAACTTGTTCCTAAACCAAATGGTAAGAAAGTAATTGGAAATAAATGGGTTTATAAAGTGAAGAAGCTTGCAGATGGAAGTATAGCCAGATACAAAGCTAGATTGGTGGTGAAAGGCTATGCCCAGACCTATGGCATAGATTATGATGAGACATTCAGTCTTGTAGCTAAGATGTCAACTATAAGGACAATCATTGCTATTGCAGCTTCAAAAGGATGGACCCTAAGTCAATTGGATATAAAAAATGCATTCTTGAATGGATACATATCAGATGAAGTATACATGGAACAACCTCAAGGGTTTATAGATTCCAGGTATCCAAATTTTGTTTGCAGGTTGAGAAGAGCATTGTATGGATTGAAGCAAGCTCCAAGAGCTTGGAACTATAGACTGGTGAAGTATCTCAATGATCTTGGATATCAAAGTTCAAAAGCAGATTCAAGTCTACTTATCAAAAGAACAGAGGAAGGTACAATCTACATTTGTATTTATGTAGATGACATTATAATCACAGGTACTTCAGATGAAGGAATCAAGGAGGTAAAGAGATTACTTGAGAAAGAGTTTAAGATCAGTGACCTAGGAAAGTTATCATACTTTCTTGGAATGGAAGTTACTTATACAGATCATGGCATATATGTGTCACAAGAAAGGTATCTTCTGAACTTGTTGAAGAAGTTTGATATGGAAAATTGCAGAGAAGCTTCAACTCCACTTGAAGTTAATCACAAGCTCAGTAAATATGATGGTGCAGACTACAAAGATATGAGGAAGTATCAATCTCTTGTGGGTAGTTTGATTTATGCTACACTAACAAGACCTGATCTTAGTTATGCAGTGGGAGTTTTGTCACAATTCATGCATTGTCCAAAGGACCCACATTGGATTGCAGGTCAAAGAGTTCTCAGATATATCAAAGGAACTATAAAGGAAGGATTATATTATCCTTTTACATCAGATTTGAAGTTGAGAGCCTATAGTGACTCAGACTGGGCAGGTAACCAAGATGACAGAAGATCAACTCATGGTTACATGATATATATTGGTGATAAGCTTGTAAGTTGGTGTTCAAAGAAACAACATACAGTAGCATTATCATCAACTGAAGCAGAGTACAAAGGACTTGTGGAAGCAGCTAAGGAAGTCATATGGATGCAGACATTGTTCAAGAGCTTAGGCATTGATCAAGGTACACCTACAATACATGGAGATAATATGAGTTCACTTTATCTTGCAGCAAATCCAGTATTTCATGCAAGGACAAAGCACATAGAGATCCAATATCATTTTCTTAGAGAAAAGGTAATGGAGAAGGAGATTGAAGTGGAATACATTTCTACTAAAGATCAGTTAGCAGATATAATGACAAAGAGCTTGGATGGTGTGAAGACCAGCAGATTCAAAAGCATGGCAGGAGTAAAAGAAAAGAAGATGATATGAAGAAACAGGGAATGTCAATTAGTGATTGAGGGGGAGCTGTTGGAGAAACAATCACTAATTGGACATATATTTAAAGTTCAAATCTTAGGAAGAAAACCCCATGCCTATGTGAAGGGACAAATTCACAAATGTATTATACTTGTAAAGTTAGTTCACTTTAGTTCTAGAAGTTTTTTAAAAATCACGGGAATGAGAAAGTCTATATAAGTTAGTTAGTATTAACTGACGCGAAGAGAGAAGAAGAAGGAGGAAGACAATGAGAAAGTGAGAAGAACTCATTTTTGTATGACTGAGTATAGTCGGACTTCTCTGAGTGAGATAGCATCTGTAAAACTTCTGAGTTTTTTATAGTTATGAGAAGAACTGAGTAAAGTTCTGTGTATGAGCCTCTCTCCATCATCTCCATGATTGCCTACTGTGTGATGAATTCAAAAGTTCAAGTTTTCTGAGCAATTCGATGCCTGGCATCGAATTTTGGCTGATAAGTCATTTTTTCATTCTCTGTGTGTTAACTATTGTTGAATTTTTTAAAAATATGAAGTTTGTGGAGCAACTCGATGCCTGGCATCGAGTTTGAGCATAAAGTCGATGCCTGGCATCGACTTCTAGCATACAAGTGGTCTTCTTCATGTGTGTGTAAAAGAGAGTATTTCTGGTGCAGAAACAGGGCCTAAAAAAGCTCAAAGTCGATGCCCGGCATCGACTTGGACTGAAATTCGATGCCAGGCATCGAATTTTTTATTTTTGGACATCAGGAATACTAAAACAGGCAAAAATTTCCAGTTTTGGAAGGTCATACAGGGTCATCTTGTGAAGGCCATAACTTGAGTTCTAGAGATCCATTTGATGCATATGATAGCTTGTTGGAAAGCTCTACGCTTCTAGTTTTAGCCTATAAAGTTTCATGAAGAAAGCATACTTGAGCTAGGAGAAATTAGCAAAATACTGAAGGTATGTCATTTCGGTGACTAGGAATTTCTGTAGAAGCAAAGTTCTCACTTTAGGCTATCATTTCTCAAAGTTTGGAGTGGCAATGAGTTAATGGTGACCATAGAGGTGTTCTAGTGTCACATTAATTCATTTCTTGTGGTGTTTTATACATCAACAATTGTGATGGTACATGAACATAAGCTAAACAACCAAAAACCTTGCAATGTCGAAGACTAGGTTTTCTTGCATGCCATGCTTCATAAGGAGTCATACCTTGAAGTGATTTGGATGGTAGTCTATTGAGAAGGTACACAGCAGTTGAAATAGCTTCTGCCCATAGATAATGTGGCAACTTCTTCTCTTTAAGCATTGTTCTGGCTGATCCAACCAATGTCTTGTTTCTCCTCTCGGTGATTCCATTTAGTTGAGGAGAGTACCTGGTAGTAACTTCCCTTTTGATACCTTTGTCGTGCAACAACTCATCAAACTCTTTGGAGAAATATTCTCCCCCTTCATCAGATCTGAGCTTCTTTACTAATCTACCTATATGATTCTCCACATGTGCTAGATACTTCTTGAATCAATCAAACAATTCATTCTTACTCTTGATAAAGTAAAGAATAGTCCATCTACTATGGTCATCAATAAATGAGACATAATACCTTGATCTTGCAGATGAAGGTTCTTGACTTGGTCCCCATACATCTGCATGTACTCAGTCCAATAAGTTGTTGTGGATGTAGCCTTTGTGGTTGAATGGTTATCTTTGTGCCTTCCCAATCTAACATGCATCACACCTGTTGATCATGTGTTGCTTTGATATGTTCGGTAGTCCTACAACACTTTGATCCCTGCATGTATCCTTCAAGGTTCTTTCATTCACATGAGCAAGTCTCTTATGCCATACTTCAAGCTCACTTAGGGTTTGAGACCCAAAAGTGAATAGAGCTATGTTTTTGGTTTCTCCTACTTCAAAAGTAAATAGCCTACCATGCTTCTCACCTCTAGCTATCTTCTTGAAGCTTTAACATGAATCCACAACAGAAAAGCTCCATTTTGGGTGAACCTAACTTGCAAGCCTTTTTCATCTATTTGGCCTACACTTATTAGGTTTTTAGTGATATTGGGTACATACAGAACCTTACTCAAAATGTTTGTCCTGCCATTGGAAGCTTTGACATTACCAATCTTCTCCACATTGTGCTCTGTGTCATCCCCTATTTGCACTTCATGTCTATGCTTTATGGTTGAGATTCATGAGAATCAATGAGTATTCATATGGTTGATCTTCTAAATAATTGTTGTAGTCCCTTCTATTATAGCATCTATTGTTATTGTTGAAGTTGTGTCCACCTCCGCCTCTATTGCTGCCATATCCACCTCTTCCACTTCCTTTTTGGGTCTTCCCATTGAACCAGCAAATCTGAGCGGTGTGGTTGGTCTTATTGCATATGGCACAAGGTTGAAAATTCTGATGTCTTTGTCTTGCTTTGGTCCTTTCTTCTTCCCTTTCCACTTGATTTTGCTTGCGAAGTTGGCTTGGGAAGTCTCTTCTTCATCTTCTTCCTTCTTCTTGCCTTTCTGCTTCTTATCCTTCTTATCTGCATATAGAGCACTATTTGAATTACCATTATAGGAGTTACCTTCCTTTATGCTATTGTTGGCCTCTTGATTGAAGAGTTGAAGTTTGGAGTTTGCCCATCCATGATGAGATCATATGCTTTAGTGAAAGATTGCCATTGCTTATCACTTTGAATGCTGTTGAGAATTTGCCTCATGATAGCGTCTTCTTCAATCAGCTCTCCAATGGATGTTAACTTATGCACAACCTCCTTGACCTTGGTAATAAACTCCGTGATGGTTTGCTTAGGTGTCTTCTTCATTTGGTTGAACTCATTCCAAAGATGATTCTTTCTTTCTTTGATACTAGCAAAAAAGAAAGTCTTGAGGGCATCCCAAGTCTCTTGAGATGTCTTGCATCCTCCAATATGTGGTAATTAAAAGTCAGAGATAGATTTTGGTATGTACGACCTTGCTTGAGCAGCCTTTGCACACCAAAGTGTGAGCTTATCTATGTTCTCTTTTGTAGGTCCTCCTTTGGATCTTTGAATAGGCATAACTTCATCACCTCCTACAATTCCATAAAGATTTCTACCTTGGAAATAGGCCTCCATTCTGATTTTCCAAGCTACATAGTTGTGTCGATCAAGCTTCGCGATCATTGAGGGAAAGTCATCACCCATCTTGATCTAGTTCTGATACCACTTAAAGAACTTGGAAAAGCTTGTAGGAGGTAGAAAAGTGCATTTTGAAGCGATGAAGTTTGGTCCAACCAAATGGCACAAGACCAGCCCTTGAGCTTATGGACACTCAAAAAGACCTTATAGGCATGTGGTAATTGCAAAGAAATGCACTATGTACTTTGGAGCATCAAGGAGGAGGACTCGATACAAAACGGATAGGTTCACGCATCGACAAAACTTACTATCTATGGAAGAGACAATGAACTTCAAATGCCCATAGCGTCCAACGTGATTAAAATTAGGAAAATTCCTTTTATGGGAGTGATACACATAGGGTTGAGTGTATATAATGCACAAAAGTATAAGGAATAAACAAAATATGCTATAGGAATGAATCACACACTCAACGGTGGTACCTCCTATTTTTCAGGAATATGCAGAGATTGATTCCGAGATAGACAAACTACGATTTCTCCCAATCTATAGAATCAAATGCCATGAAACTTTATAGGCATAAACAAGAGATTAATATCTTTCCAATGTGTCATCTTTGATGCAATTTGGAGCTCTATAGAGAGATCAACGACCTCTGGAAGATTACCATTGGCGAAAAAGATGATGCAGAAAATTGAAGGAGCAAGAATATGATGGTCACAAGTGTATGTATATTTCTTCCATGTATTGTACAAGTGATTTCAAGTATTTATATAGACTCTAGAAGTTCTGCATGAGTTCTAAAAGTGGAGTTTGAATTCAAATGAAGGTGGGAATGGTTTTTGGAGGGAATCAATTGACTTTCCTACAATCTAGGAAAAGTTAGGATCTATTTTGATCTACTTTTAGGTGATTGATTGCTTGATTGATTACAACTCAACCACCACAAATTCGTGGGGTTTGTCCTCTCTATTTCTACTTTTACATGTAAAGCTCAAGTCTTTTACAATGGCAAAGATCCATGAAAAATCTTTTTTAAAAAATACAATACGTGAGCATAAGAAAATGAACTCTCCAACGGATATGCTTTCGACGCCATAGCCTTTGATGTAGATCAAATAAACCTCAAGCATAGTGTAAGCTTGATGTTCCAATGCGCTTGTGGGGGATCTGTTGCTCCAATTACTCCAAGCCTAAATTCTTGGTCACTTATCCTAAAGTTCATATGTTCATTCATGTATTAGCACATGAATGATCTCTTGTAAAAGATTGATTTTTACTCCTTGTAAAAGTTCATATGAGGAATCACTTCCAATTATGAGTTCCAATTAATCAATATCTTTCCACAAATTATTTGTTGAGGATTTATGGCAACTCAAGTCCTAAAACATTGGAACACTTTTAGGTAAAGACTTGAATTTAAATTTCAATCTTGGCTCTAGTAAAAGGTTATAAAAAGAGAACTACCTAGCCTCATAAAAATGAGGGGAGATATAGCAAAGATTTCAGAGGCTTTTGTGTGGCATATGGATCTCACATTATAGCTCTTCTATTGCCCTTACATTGTGCAATCATTTTATATTGCCAATGTCAATGTAATTTATGTGCATTAATACATATAATCTTCCCATGCCTCATCTCTTCCATGTTGTCAAATAACACTAAAAATAGTGAGCTTTTTTGATCCATTTCTTAGTGTGTACTTGATTGTTTGTAGTTATTTATGTTTTTATAGATTCATTAGATAGCCTATTTGTATGCTACAAAGTTTCACTTTAATTGCCTTAGCCATTCTCAAGTTATGTGCAAAACATTGCCCTTTGGTTTGCACACTAGCAACTCCCGAAAATGTCAGGATAGAAATCTGATTTGCTAAGCATCATTCTCTGAGCATAGTTGATTATCTCAAGTAAAATAACTTTTGAAAGTTAGCTATCATAATCAATTAGACATTCCCAAAAGGATTTTGTCCAATTTTTACTAGGAAAGGAGTACTGTTCATTTTCCTAAGCAGGTGTGGTGACCAAAATTGCAAGTTCTGGTCCATAGTGAAAAGTCCGAGGTATTTGTTTTGATCCAATGATTTGAGGATCATCTTCTAATGTACTTGGGTGATCATTTTTGCTTCTTGGAAAACTCAAGAGGTCTAATGTGCACTGCTCAACTCATTTCTGGCTTCTAAAACAGGAATTTGCAGTACCATCTCATCTCTAGAAGGTGTCCACCATCTCCTCCAACACCCATGAGATAACACACATAGGTTGTAAGATGCCATGTTGATTTTCCACCTAGAAAAAAAAAAAGATGTGTAGGTAATAATGAAATTTTATGTTTAGGATATTTTGATCATGTCCGCAAAATTTTGTACCAATAAGTTTTTACATTCTCTCTCTAGAAAGTTGTCGCATGAAATTTGTCTGTTAATTTCGCGCATGAAGATGAAAGAATCTGAAAAAGTGTTGTATGAGAGAAAGGTAGAGTATTCTTAGTAGAAAAACTTTACTTGATTGAATTTTTTGTAGTTCCTATGTTTTATGTCTCATTTGGTTCCATGAAGATAGGTTAATGAAGAGATTTTTCATGTTTTTTCATCTCTCTAGAATTTTCGATTTTGCAGGGCCCAAAAGTGATATCCGGAAGCAGATTTGGACCTGAGGCGTCTCTGACATTATTGTACAGATTTAAGAACTGAATATTTTTGTCTCTCACAAGCTCAAGCTGATTCCTCACTATTTTTGAGTTACAGGGTTTTGAAAAGTGTCGTTTTCCAACACTTAAAAAAAAAAGAGAAGCCTTCATTCATTCATCTTATTCATGTTCTCGGATTTAGAAAACGCACATGGGTATATGGATTATTTTTGGGTGATTGACGTGTGTGTGAGTGCGTTGCAGGGATTACCTCTATTTTTGTAGGTACGATTCTTGATGGTGGACATGAAAAGTAGATGCATGGGTGGTCCAGAAGTCGTGCATGAGACATGCGAAAAGATGCTATCTTGGAGCATGCAGATTCTAAAAGTGCGGGTCTAGGAAGGCGTGATTGGTCGTGCGCTGGCGAAAGGCGGAGATCCCAAAAAAAAGACGAAGACTGAGAGATAGAAAAGGATGATGGTCGTACAATCATTATGATCATTTTTTGGCTTCTGGAATTGCGATTGAGATTGAGATTGAGATTGAGATTGTGATTGAGATTGGGATTGAGATTGTGATTGTGATTGAGATTGGGATTGAGATCAGCTCGGGGTTGGTCGGGTGGATGAGGCTTCACATTGAAGCAATCTGATAGATTTTGTAACGCAGATCAGAACTACTTGTAAATCTGCACAAATAATAAAATTCTCTCTCTTCTTGTTCTGTGTATACTCTGTTTGCCTTCTTTATATCTTGTGGTGTCAAAACCCATCATTCTGTGTGAGATTGTGACTCAAGTTTGGGAGACGTGTTACATAGGTGATGTGGTTTTGGATGACAGAGAGCAAGGAAGCCATCTCAAAGATATGCTTCATGTACCTAAAATCACCAAGAACTTGGTATCCATGGGACAAATGGTGGATAGAGGTTACCAAGTGAGATTCAACAATTTGAGGATGCTTTGTGGAGAGCCCCAAAAAAGGCTACAAGCTTGTTTCAAAAGGAAAGAAGTGAGGAGGACTGTTCAAATTAGAGGTAAACCTGACTCCTTCACATCATGTATACTTTACTTCTTGCAATAAGAGGATTGCAAGGTTGGCCTTGTGACACAAAAGAATTGGGCACATCAACATTGAAGGAATGATGGAGATGCAACAAAAGAGGATAGTAGAACATCTACAAAGCTTTCAAGGTAAACGAATGAAGAAATTATGTTAACCTTTTAGATGGGTAAGAAGTCGAGAATTCCCTTCAAGAAGAGTGGATACATTAGTCAACATCCACTTGAATTGATCCACACAGATGTATGGGGACCAACCAAACAACCATCCCTAAGAGGAAATAGGTATTTTGTGGCTTTTATAGATGATTTTATTTCCATGGCTTGGAACTATTTCAAAAGGAAAAAATAAAATGTGTTTCAATACTTTAAAGTGGTCAAAGATATTGTTTGAGAAGGAGAATGGTAAGTACATAAAGAAGGTAAGGTCCAATGGAGGGGGAGAGTATTTCTCCAATAAAATTTTGGATTTTCTTTGGGATCAAGGCATTGAAAGACAATTAACAAGTAGGTATATAGAGATAGCTAGGGCAATGTTGAATGAAATGAATATGTCAAACCATTTTTGGATTGATGCAACCAATACTGATGTATACCTCCTGAACAAGGCTTCAAATTTAGGAAAACACACTTCAACACCTTACGAAATCCGGTATGGCAAGAAGCCAAACCTCTCCCACCTCAAAATATTTGGTTGTACATACTATGTTCAAGTTCCTAGTGAGCTTAGGCACAAGTTGCAAGCTAAGTCAAAAAAGTGTGTCTTCATTGGGTATGCAAATAATTAAAAAGGTTTTAGGTGCTTCAATCCTTATACAAAGGAGCTCAAAGATTCAAGAGATGTAGTTTTTTATGAGATACTTCCATGGCACAAGAAGGTAGAGTATTTGCAAGTACACGAAGATGATGGAGCTAGGCATAAAAAATCTCAAATCCAAACAAGTGCTGAACTATGGTCATAAAAGGAAAATTTCAAAGGGAAGATCAAAATCCATCACCTTAGAAAAGAGGACGAGGAAGAAATTCAAAATAAGTCATTGAAAAGAAGGGAAATCAAATCTTGTGGAGCTACATGAAGATGGAGTTGAAGTGGGAGATTATGACCATGGAGAATCTTCACATGTACCAAAGCATAAGCCAAGGAATAGAAGGTTCATACCTCCAAAAAATGAAGAGAAGAGTTCTTAAAGCCAAGATATCCATATAGATAGGATCACATATGATTCAGTTATGGAAACTTAATATGCTTATATGAATAAAGTTGTAGTAGATCATGAGCCTACATGTTTGAAAAAGCAAATAGGTATATACAATGGAAGAAAGATATTCAAAGGTAAAGAGGAGATTTGATTCTTCTATCTCTAGGTACAAAGAAAATCTTGTTGCAAAAGACTTTGCACAAACATATGGAGTGGATTTTGAGGAAACTTTTAACCATGTGGCTAAAATGAGCACTATTAGGACCTTAATAGCTATGGCAACTAGCAATGGATCTACTAGAACCTTAATAGCTATGGAAACTAGAAAAGGATGTAAATTGTTCCAATTTTACATCAAGAATGCATTCCGCAATGGAGATTTGGAACAAGAAGTGTATATGGAGCAACCATATGGTTTATTAAGTAGTAAATTTCCTATAGATGATCTTATTATCACAGGTAATGACATAAAGGGAATTGAGTATATCAAATCCAAGAAACAATTTAAGATTAAGACGTTTGGGAATCAAGGTATTTTCTTGGCACTGAAATTGTTTACAAACATGATGAAATCATGTTGATCCAAATGAAATACATTCTAGATGTACTTGAAACGTTTGGCATGCAAAATTCCAAGCGAATGTCCACTCCAGTGGGTTAATTTTAATTTGAGTTCTAGTGATGGTAATCCTCTTGAAGATAACACTTTGTATAGTTCTATTGTTGGATCATTGAATTATGCAACAATCACAAGGCCCAATGTAGCTTATGGAGTAGGTATCTTGTTGCAAACTTGTGATTCATGCATAGTCCAAGGACTACTCAATTGTTTGCAGCAAGGAGAATCCTTGACTACTTAAAAGGTACTATAAATGAAGGGTTATGCTCTGCATATGATGCTGATTTGTAGTTCAAGGCATATTTTGATGAAGCTTTGGCTGGATCCAAAAGAGATAGAAGAAGCATTAGCTGTTATCTACTGATGCTTGGAAGTGAATTCCTATCTTGGATGTCAAAAAAGGAGCCCCCAATGGCTTTATCATCTATATAGGCTACCTATAGAGCACTTGCAAAAGTTAAGTGTGAACTAATGTGGCTTAAGAGTTTATTTATGCACTTGAATTTGCAAGTTGATATATATCTTATCTATTGTGATAACATGAGTAGCATACACCTTGCTTCAAACCCTATTTTCTATGCAAGAACCAAGCACATTGAAGTACATTTTCATAAGGGAAAAGGCATCAAAAAAAGAAGTTTTAATGATTTATATAGGTTAAAAAGACCAAGTTGTTGTTATCTTTACAAAAGTTTTGGATGGCACAAAGATCATGAAGTTCAACCAATCTATTACCATGAAGAACCTTGAAAAAAGATGAAGTTGGAGCTTGAGGGGGAGTGTTCAAAGTCAAGCCACAAAGTACAAATTCATGAGAAAACTTATTTGTACATGTGGAGAAATCTATAAGGGCCTCAAGTCATGAGATTCCACCAAAACCAATCATTCAACCAATCCCAAAATCATTCCAATCAGGTCCTCTAAGTTAGGAGGAGCAATGGAAAAGTGTTTCCTATATTGTAGGAGCCTACTTGCTTTGTATATAATAGGTTTGGATCATGACTTTCAGTATGATCCATGTGTTTTACTTGTGCATTAAAGTGTCCTTAGAGTGTTGCAAGTCCAGCAAGCAAGCCTGTTACTCACGTCCATCTCAAGTTTTGGTAAGGATATCTCACTATCTATGTCTGCAATGACTAGTTTGTATTTATCTAAGTTGTATCTAGTGGTTTTCTTATTGCGAGAATCCATTTGATATGCTTTTTTTCTTGTTGGATAGCTAATAGAGTCTTCTAAAGTTGAGTCAAATCTCAAGAAGAAATTGAGGATGGTTTACATGATATTATGGGAATGAGCTTAGAAGATGAGAATGGTCATAATGAAGAAAAATTATCACCTACATCAAAAGAGAAAGGAAAATGTAAAGAGAAGCTTGATGATATAAGTTATAATGTAGAAATTGATGAAATTTCTAAATATGAACATGACCTTAGGAGAAGTTCAAGAGAAAGGAAGCCAACACAAAGGTATATTGACTCTTATTGTGTTTCACATTCAACTTTTATGTCAAAAGTTATTGAAGAACAGGAACCTACATGTTTCAAAGACGCAAATTCAAATGTTGATTGGTCCAATGCTATGCTCGAAGACATAGATGCATTATATGAGAACAAGACATGGTAGCTTGTACCACGAGATAATAAGATGAAGTTTATTGGAAATAAGTGGGTATTTTGTATTAAAAGAAGTAGTGATGGTTCTATTTCTAGATACAAGGCAAGATTAGTTGCAAAAGGCTTTGCACAAACATATGTAATTGATTATGAAGAGACATTTAGCCTAGTTGCAAGAACTTCAACCATAGAAATAGTTTTAAGTGTTTCACCAAGTAAATGTTGGAATATATTTCAACCTGTTGTTAAAAATGCATTTTTGAATAGTCAATTACAAGGAGAAGTTTATACGGAGCAACTAGAAGGATTTAAAGATGAAAAGTATCCAAATTTTTTTGCAAGATAAAAAAAGCATTATATGGTTTGAAACAAGCACCTAGAGCTTGGAATCATCGATTGCTAAGCTATTTGGAAGCTCAAGGATACAAACCAAGTGTACGAGATCCTAGGTTATATGTTAAGTTTGTAACAGATCAATGTGTGTATATCTGCATTTATGTTGATGATATTATCATTACAAGACTCAGTGCTGTTGATGAGATTGATGAAATTAAGAAGAAACTTGGTATGGAGTTTAAGATTTCAGATCTTAATCAAAAGTTTGATTTATCAAAATATGTAGCAGTTGCAAATCCTTTGGAGCCTAATGTAAGATTCAGTATACATGATGGTGTTCATTTTGAAAATGTAGACATGTACGATCATTGATTGGATCATTGTTGTATGCTATAAGTACATGACATGATATTGTTTTTGTAGTTGGAGTACTTTCACAATTCATGCACAAGCTTAGAGATGTACATTGGAATGTGATTAAGCATGCACTACACTATTTGAAAGGCACTTTGAACAATGTTTTATTTTACTCACATGATAATAATCTTGATATTAAAGCTTTCAACGATATAAATTGGTTAAGAAACAAAGATGATCAATGTAGCATGAGTGGCTACATATTAATGATGGGAAATCAACTTGTATCTTGGAGTTCAAAGAAACAACCAACAGTGGTGCTTTCATCTACAGAAGTAGAGTATTGTGTGCTTGTAGAATTGACATGTGAGTAATGTGGTTCGAAAGCTTATTTGAAGATTTACATCTTCTTTATATAGCTCCACAATATTATGGTGATAATATGAGTAGTATACTTTTGGCAGCTAATCCAGTTTTCCTTACACATACAAAACATATCAAAGTTCATTACCATTATGTCCATGAGAAGGTAGTATCCAAAGAGATCAACAATTCTTTTATATCTTCTAAAGATGAGCTTGCAGATATGATGACAAAAGCTCTTGACGGAACAAAGATACAGAGATTCAAATAGTTGGTTGGATTGCTAGTATATTCAAGCAAAGTTAGAGGGGGAGAATGTTGTGCATCTTTGATTCAGGAGAACTTTTAGTTTGTAACAATTATTCTACTACTTTACATCTCATCCATTTTTTTTGTAAAAAGTTCATTCAAAGTTGACCATTCCTTTTAGTGCTTTAAATTAACATCCATTACTTTTGTGAAAAAGTTGTTGAACAACTTTTAAGTTATAGTACATTCCTTTAGTGCTTTAACTAACCTTCACATTTTTTCTGAAAAACATTATTAGTACATATTCATTTCAAAACTCTATATAAAGAGATTACGAATGCATTTTTCTAGACTAGTTGATACTAGATCATTGTGATTATATAGATAATTTTTGTAGAGAGAATTTTTTCTTCTTGTCTAGTTTTGTTCATCTGCTCTCCTCTGTGATCTTCATAGTCTATATTGTTTTTTTGCTTCCCTACACATTTTATTTTGTGCTACTTCTTATAGCAATAATATTCTACAGTTAAGAGTTTCAAATCTCATCTTTCGTAGCTCAAAAATTCCATATTCTTGTTCGGTGAATCCTTTCCTGTGCGTGCGAGCCACATGATAAGTAGTTCCATCATGTCTTGCGGGATAGCTCAATGATCTCTTTGAGGTAAGGTCTCGAGTTCAAGACCTATTTTGCACAATTACTAATGACATTTGAAATCTCTTTTCTTTTTTCTTCATAAAATAACATGTGTCACGAGTGATGCAGAAGAAATAGAGAGAGGACTGGCTATCAATTGGGGAAGAGAGACCAAAAATGGTGAGGATGATGAGTATAGTTCTTCATGAGGCTTTGAAGAAGATGATGAGATCTCCAAGGTCACCATGGATTCTTTTGCTCGAATACCAATGAAGCCTTATGATGACCTACACAGAGAGATGAATCTCCTTTTCCTCCCAAGTCTATGCCTCTATAAATCTATCTCCAAGGGACTACCCACTATAGTAGGTGGATACTAACTATCCAACTGTAAACCATGTAACTACATGTGTGCCAAGTGTCCTAGTTAACTCTAATTAACTCAAGTGCATGCTTCTAGAAGGATGTAGAGCTGTTTGGGAAAAACACTCTCCCATGTCTCTTGTAGGACTTGAATGTTGGTGCAGACCAATCACCAATTGAAGGCTTGGAAGGTTAAAGAGTGAAGGAAGGATCAACTATTGAAGCTTGGAAGAGAGACATATTCAGAGGATAAGAGAAGTGTACACATATGTACATTAGAACAGTCATAGGTGACTTAGATCTTTGTTTTGAGTAAGAATCTTGTACAAATTGTCTATAAATACTTTGAGAAAAGTCGGGGCATGTATGAGAGCTTATGAGAGCATATGTAGAAACCAAGTTTGAGGAAGTTAGGAGTCAAGAGATAGAGAAAAGTTAGTTGAGTTAGCTCTCATCACTCAGTTGTAATTTTCTGAGTTAATGAAGAAATATTGCGCCCGATCTTTTCGTGTCTGCTCCTTCTGTGTTTGATCATTTGTGAAATCCTTTTGAGGATATCTAAGTTGTTAGTTAATGAGCCTGTGACCTGAATTTCAGAGTCTAATTGTAAACAGGCTAGGAGAATTGTGAGTAGGAACATTCATATGTGTTGAGTGTCTACAGTTCTCTGAAACAGGCGCAAATTTCGAGTTTAATCTTTTGGTCAGTGCTCACTCCATAGTTTAAAGTTTTGTGCAAGCAAGCACTTAATCTTTAAGTTGGAAGGTGATCTACTCGTGGCTAAAAGCATTTGGCAAAACGGGTTAGATATTGTGAGAACCAAAGTTAAGAAGTTAGGGGTGTCTAAATTGACTTCTCAGAAGTGCAGATTCAGACATAGGTAACTTGTGAAGACAATTTCTCAAGTTATACTAAAGCTTTTCAAGTGATTCAACTTGGAGATGATGCGCAATCCCTAGGAGATGATTCGTACAAAGTTTCATCAAAAACTTTACACATTTGATAAATCAATGTGAAGAAATTCTGCAGCAGACTTTTCTGTGTTTCATCTTCTTCACAGATTTTCTTAATTTTGATAATTTGGAGATTGGACCTTTAATTTAGTGAAGGTTTTGACTTACTCTTGATATAGAGGTGTTCTAAACTCAAGAGTAGGTTGTTCTTTTGGAGATTAACACTCTCCATCAGTGGTATCAGAGCAGGAGACATCAAATCAAGAAAAGGAAGGTCCCGACTGCTGCAGATTCAAGAAGTTCAACATTTGAAGAACTAAGAAGTGAAAGCTTGGAGTCAAAAGCCTGAGGAGAAGACTACTCGACATCAAGAAAGGCAAAAGGAGTCTAACTTGAAGTAAAGGTACATACATTGCTTGTAAAGCTTGAAGTTTTCAATACACAGGTGGAAACAAGATGGGAGATGCTCTACAGATAGAGAAATTGGATAGGGAAAACTATCCTGCATGGTCAATGAGGATGGAAGCTCATCTTATGAGCAAAGATTTAATTGCTTACATCACAGGAGAAGAAGAGAAGCCACAGTTCAGAGATCCTAGTGTTCCAACTAGGGAAGAGTTAGCAGATCTGAAAAATTGGATGAAGAAAGATGCTCAAGCTAGGAGCATTATCTATATGGGAGTCAATGATTACTTGTTACCTCACATTAGAGGTCTTGAAAGTGCAACTGACATATGGAATGCTTTGGAGGAGCATTTTCAGAACACTACAAAGTCAAGGAAGGCATCCTTATGGGCAGAGTTTACTACCTTCAAGAAGAAGGCCTCTCAGTCCATCTCAGATTATGTGACAAGGATGAAAGATATTGCAGATGCTTTAGGAGCTGTTGATGAAGACATTGAGGAAGATAAATTGGTAAGGCAAATCCTTACAGGGTTGAGAGGTGATGACAAATGGAAGCCATTTATTTTGTCTACAGAACTATCACTTGACCATTTCACTCCTGATTTAAATCAATTGTTAGGTCATATGCTAACATTTGAGCAGGATGTTAAAGGAGATGGTGAAAAGAGTACAGGACATGCAATGTACTCAAAGGACAAGAAGAAGAATAGCAAAGGAAAACAACAAGCAGGTGAAGATGAAGGAACAACTACTCAAGCCAACTTCCTAAGAGGAAGAGGAGGTGGCAAAGGTAGAGGAAGAGGCAGAAATAACAAAGATGGAGGCAAAGCTTGCTGGATTTGTGGTAAGACAAATCATTTAGCTAATGATTGTTGGCATAATAATCAGAATAATAATGGATATAGTCAAAACTATAATGCAAGAGGAAGAGGTGGCAGAAATCAAAGAGGTAATTACAGAGGTAGAGGTGGAAGGAATTACTTTGGAAGAAATGCAGGTAGAGGATTCCAAAGTCAACAATACAACAACACCTACTACAATTATGCTTCAGATCAAAAGGAAGATTCAACATTGATAATGAATGCAACTTGTGAAAGGCAGAGTGAAGATCAAAGAGTCTTCTACATTGACTCAGGGTGTAGCAATCACCTGAGTGGTAACATATCTTTGATGACTGATTTGGAAAGTAAAGTTTTTAATCATGTTGTTCAAACAGGTGACAACACAAAGCACAATGTGAAGTCAATTGGATCAGTGAAGGCTAAGGATGGAAGCACCTTATTGAGTAAGGTTTTATATGTTCCTACAATCCCTAAGAATTTGATAAGTGTAGGTCAAATTGTTGAAAAGGGATATGAAGTAAGGTTCACTAATGATGGAGTATATGTGGAAGACCCTAGCCAAGGGTATAAACAGATTGTTTCAGGGAAAAAAGAAGGAAGATTGTTTACATTGAAGATTCAAGGTAACATTGGTCATGCTATGTTCACATATGGAGGACATAAGATCTCTGAGTTAGATCTTTGGCACAAGAGGCTTGGACATTTCAATGAAAGAGGTATTAAAGATATGGTTAACAATGGTTCAGTGCTTGGATTGCCTAATGTTGCAGGTCAACATATGACATACAAATGTGAGGCATGTCAATTAGGTAAGGCTCATAAACATTCCTATTCCAAGCATGGTTTTATGCACTCAGAGAAGCTTGAGTTGGTACACACAGATGTGTGGGGACCATCAAAAGATTTCAGTATAAATGGATCAAGGTATTATGTGATTTATGTTGATGATGCTACTAGGTGGATCACTATCTATGTGATCAAAGATAAGTCAGAAGTGTTTAATACATTTAAACACTATCATGCATATGCAGAAAGAATTACAGGTCATAAGTTGAAAAGACTAAGGTCAGATGGAGGGGGAGAGTATTTCTCAAATGAGTTCAGTGATTACTTATGGAATGCAGGTATAAAAAGGGAAATTACTTGCAGGTACTCTCCTCAACAAAATGGTGTTGCAGAAAGGAGAAATAGAACTATTGTTGAGTTTGCAAGGTCCATGATGAAGGAGAAAAATTGCCCTAATTATTTGTGGGCTGAGGCTGTAAATACAGCCACTTACTTGGTCAATAGGCTACCATGTAAAGCCTTGCAGGGTATGACACCATATGAGGCTTGGTGGGGTAAGAGACCTACCTTAGATCATTGCAGAGTTTTTGGGTGTGTGGCATATGCATATGTGCCATCACAATTAAGACACAAGTTGGAACCCAAAGCTGAAAAGTATGTTTTCATTGGCTATGATGATAAGCAGATGGGCTATAGATTGTGGAGTCCATCAACAAAACAATTTATGGTTTCTAAAGATGTTACATTTGATGAACAAAACACTTGGTATGCAGGTACAATCAATATCAATACAGATGTTGAAGAAGAAGTGAGTCAAAGAAAAGGTAAATCAAAAGTTCAAATATTTGATGAGCAAGAGAATAATGAAGTGCAGGTTGAAGTGGAAGAGACACCAAGATTTGATCCTGAATGTGAAGAGCCAGAAACCTCAAGAAGTGGAGAACTCAGAAGGTCAACAAGAAATAGGTGGCAACCTACAAGGCATAGTTATGATACTTCATTTCTAGCCACAAAAGATTATGCTTATATGGTGAATACAGATGAAGACCCTTCTACATATGAAGAGGCAAAAGGTAAGGAAAAATGGGAGAGTGTTATGCAGGAAGAATATGATGCATTATTGGAGAATCAAACTTGGGATTTGGTTCCTAAACCAAATAGTCAGAAGATTATTGGATGCAAGTGGGTCTACAAGACAAAAAGGTTTGCAGATGGAAGTGTGTCTAGATACAAAGCTAGACTTGTTGTCAAAGGCTTTGCTCAGACATATGGTATTGATTATGATGAGACCTATAGTCCTGTGGCAAAAATGACAACCATAAGGACACTTATTGCTATTGCTGCATGTAAAGGTTGGAAGCTATGTCAACTTGATGTGAAAAATGCTTTTTTGAATGGTTATATTTCAGATGATGTATTCATGGAGCAACCTCAAGGGTTCAGAGATAAAAGGTATCCAGATCATGTGTGCAAGCTCAAGAGAGCTTTGTATGGCTTGAAGCAGGCCCCAAGGGCATGGAACTATAGACTTGTGAAGTTCTTAAAAGAACTTGGTTTTCAGGTGTCTAAAGCAGATAGTAGCTTGCTTGTCAAGGCAAGTGAAAATGGTTTCATATACATGTGCATATATGTTGATGATATAATTCTTACAGGTACAGATGAAGAAGGAATACAAAAGCTCAAGAGGCAAATGGAAAAGGAGTTCAAGATAAGTGACTTGGGAGACTTGTCATACTTCTTGGGAATGGAGATTACATATACTCAACATGGAGTATTTGTGACCCAAGAAAGGTATTTGAAGAACTTGTTAATCAAGTTTAAAATGGATGATTGCAGGGTAGCACCTACACCAATGGAGGTGAATCACAAATTGAGTAAGTATGGAGGTGAAGAATTCAAGGACATGAGACAATATCAGAGTTTGGTTGGTAGCCTTATCTATGCTACCCTAACTAGACCTGATTTATCATATGCAGTAGGAGTTTTGTCTCAATTTATGCATTGCCCAAGGAAAGAACATTGGATTGCAGGACAAAGGGTGTTGAGGTACATTAAGGGTACACTCAATGAAGGTTTGTATTATGGGTTTACCTCAGATACAAATATCAAAATTTATAGTGATGCAGATTGGGCAGGTAATCCAGATGATAGAAGATCTACATTTGGATACATGTGTTATGTGGGAGATAAACTTATCTCATGGTGTTCCAAGAAGCAACATACAGTTGCTTTATCTTCTACAGAAGCAGAGTATAAAGGCATGGTTGAAGCTGCAAAGGAAGTAATTTGGGTTAAGACCTTGATGAAGAGTCTTGACATTATGCATGGAGTACCAATCATATATGGAGATAACATGAGTTCATTGTATTTAGCTGCTAATCCTGTTTTTCATGCCAGGACCAAACACATTGAGATTCAGTATCACTTTCTAAGAGAGAAAGTGATGGACAAGGAGATTGAAGTCATACATACTTCAACAAAGGATCAGATAGCTGATATGCTTACAAAGAGCTTGGATGGACCAAAGCTACAGAAGTTTAAAGACATGGCAGGTATAAAGAAAATAGTAAAGACCTCAATTGATGATTGAGGGGGAGCTGTTGGTGCAGACCAATCACCAATTGAAGGCTTGGAAGGTTAAAGAGTGAAGGAAGGATCAACTATTGAAGCTTGGAAGAGAGACATATTCAGAGGATAAGAGAAGTGTACACATATGTACATTAGAACAGTCATAGGTGACTTAGATCTTTGTTTTGAGTAAGAATCTTGTACAAATTGTCTATAAATACTTTGAGAAAAGTCGGGGCATGTATGAGAGCTTATGAGAGCATATGTAGAAACCAAGTTTGAGGAAGTTAGGAGTCAAGAGATAGAGAAAAGTTAGTTGAGTTAGCTCTCATCACTCAGTTGTAATTTTCTGAGTTAATGAAGAAATATTGCGCCCGATCTTTTCGTGTCTGCTCCTTCTGTGTTTGATCATTTGTGAAATCCTTTTGAGGATATCTAAGTTGTTAGTTAATGAGCCTGTGACCTGAATTTCAGAGTCTAATTGTAAACAGGCTAGGAGAATTGTGAGTAGGAACATTCATATGTGTTGAGTGTCTATAGTTCTCTGAAACAGGCGCAAATTTCGAGTTTAATCTTTTGGTCAGTGCTCACTCCATAGTTTAAAGTTTTGTGCAAGCAAGCACTTAATCTTTAAGTTGGAAGGTGATCTACTCGTGGCTAAAAGCATTTGGCAAAACGGGTTAGATATTGTGAGAACCAAAGTTAAGAAGTTAGGGGTGTCTAAATTGACTTCTCAGAAGTGCAGATTCAGACATAGGTAACTTGTGAAGACAATTTCTCAAGTTATACTAAAGCTTTTCAAGTGATTCAACTTGGAGATGATGCGCAATCCCTAGGAGATGATTCGTACAAAGTTTCATAAAAAACTTTACACATTTGATAAGTCAATGTGAAGAAATTCTGCAGCAGACTTTTCTGTGTTTCATCTTCTTCACAGATTTTCTTAATTTTGATAATTTGGAGATTGGACCTTTAATTTAGTGAAGGTTTTGACTTACTCTTGATATAGAGGTGTTCTAAACTCAAGAGTAGGTTGTTCTTTTGGAGATTAACACTCTCCATCATTGAACCCAAGACCTCTTCTTTCTCATCCATATGACTTAACCACTAGGCCAAGCACCTTTTCTTGTCTAGAGAGCATAAGCACCTTTGCTTCAGTCTACTCTAGAGACTTCTACCCAACACTTGAATGACCAAATAATGTCTGATCTCACAGCCATATGAACATGCTGGACCATCATGTCATAAGCTTCTTTTGTGAGACCTTGCTACCCCTTAAGACCGTTGACAACAACCTACAATGGCATAGAGACATCAATTACATTCACTAACTCAAAGTGGTTTTCAATCTAATCTTTATAATATATGAAGACTTTACATAATGCCCAAATCATAATGATTCCCTTTAAACATGCAATGTGAAACAATTTCTCATCAATGGCGCCAAGGGATACACCTTCCCATCTCAATCTAGATGCTCCATATATGTATGTTTCTATTTGTATCTCTTTCTCATTCAATTCCACCTGTCAAGATTCAGAGTTCTCTCTCTCTCTCTGTCTCTCTCTCTCTCTCTCTCTCTCTCCCCTCTTTCATAACCTGAGATGTTATCACTCACTAGAGCAGCAAAATCTTGGAAGCATGCTTTATGAGCAAGAGCGGAATACTCTGCATCCTAACATAATGGGGCTAGAGTTTTTGTAAAGGTCCATTTATGGGGCTACTAGAATACTGAAAAAAACACAATTGACAAGTGAAACAACTACAAAGCTAAATATTTGTACCATGTGACACATGTAGATTCAAGGTTGCGACCAACCAATGACAAGCTACATTCACAAGAGACCTTCATCCTCAATCGACTTCCCAAGATTTTGAGTAGTCACCTATAATTCCTCTCTCCAATGCTTTCATGGACCTTGGATAAAGATGACGATTGAAGCTTGAGGGGGAGTGTTCAAAGTCAAGCTTCGAAGTACAAACTCACAGGCAAACGGATTTGTATGTGTGGAGCAATGTGTGAGGTTTTCAAGTTATGAGATTCCTCCAAAAGGAATCATTCAACCAATCCCAAAATTCTTCCAATCAAGTTCTCTAAGTTGGGAGGAGCAATTTTAGGAAAAGTGGTTCCTAGATTGTAGGAGCCTACTTGATTTGTATATAATAGGCTTGGATCATGACTTTTAGTATGATCCCATGTATTTGCATTGTGTATTAGAGTGTCCTTAAGAGTTTCCAACAAGTAAGCTCCTTACTCACGTCCATCCTACTCTTGGTTGTATAGAGTTAATTCACATGATAAACTCTTCCCTTTCTCTTTCATGTGTATACACACTCTTACTCTTGGGTGCACTTATTTGTTTTCTTCTTAAGTACATTTCTTTGTGAATTTTGCTCAACTTGTTCAGGGCCCATTGTTAGAAGTATTGTGAATGGCCTCTCTTGAATAGTCCTCACTACTTCTTTAGACCATCCACGACAACCTACAATAAAAAATGCTAAATTATGGCTGAGACATCAATTACATTCATTAACTCAAAGTGTTTTTCAATGTAATCTTTACAATACATCAAGAATCAACTTGCTACTAGCATAGATAAAGAAAACACAACTTGCAAGTGCAACAACTCCAAACCTAAATACTTGTACTATAGGTCACACGTAGATTCAAGGTTGTGACCGGCCAGTGACAAGCTGCATTCACATGAAACCTTCATCCCCAATGGACTTTCCAAGGATTTCAATAGTCACTTGTGATTCCAGTCTCTAGTGCTTTCATGAACCATCATTCTGCATACATTTTCAGGAATCAAATCATTATTATAAACACTAGGTAGTGATACGTGAATGTTGAAAGTATTAGGGTGAGTGTAATGAGTATTAGGGTGAGTGTAATGCGTGCTTTTCATATTTGAGTTTGCATGGTGGTGCGCTCACTACCCACAAGCCATCCAATAAGTTAATAACAATCATCATATCCAACTAGCGATATATATATATATATATATATATATATATATATATATATATATATATATATATATATATATATATATATAATGACAAGTATTTTATAAAGTGTAACCTTTGAAAAGAAACATGAAACAAAGTACTCTTCGTGTGACACAGAAATTGTATTTTTGAATTTGTTGTTTTACCAATTTTCACGTTAATGATGTCCCATCTTAATGTTCTATTCTATAATAATTTTTCGTTTGACAAATAATTTTTAAAATCACCTATTTTTGAAAGGCATTTTGCCCGTCATATTTAGGCCGTGAGCATCCTATGAGGTTGTGTCTTCTTAATGATGTTTTATCTTAATGCTATGCTCCTTTATAGCTGGTTCACAATGCGCAGAGGTAGAAGCTTGCCTACGCCCTAGTTCAATAAGGTGTTGACATGTGTCAGCAAGCATTCACGGAGAGTGGAGGCACTGAAGACAAATTCCTCCACGTCACGACAAAAAATGAGAAACTTTGTTTCGGCCTCCCTCCCTTGCCCTTTGAGCATTCCAGGTTCCATATCACTAAACAAATATTATTTTAAGCATATTCAATACTACCCTAACAACTTTTATCTCTTCTTTTTTGAAGAGGCGAATTGTGCCTTGCATGTGATTAGTGAATAATGCCTCAGGTGTTAATTGAAGTGGATGTAGCTAAGGAAATCAAGACTCAAATTTTATCAAAGATTCCCAAGGGGTTAAGTTGCATACCCAGAATGTCATGCATAGTAACCTTCCTAAATGGCTATTAGAATTACTATAAATAGGGTCACCTAATGGGGGATTCTCCCCTTTTGCAAAAACAAATGGAGTCTAGTAATGAGGGAAAAATTGAAGGCCCTCTCGTGTCTAATAGCAACGTTAACTTGTGGGGCAAAAATAGGTTCAAAGAAATAAGAAGAAAGGTTTTAAATCAGAAAATCTGTTCGATATTCTCTGAGAGGACATATCTATCTCTTTTGAAGATAAAGTTAATCCAGGTGCTTTTACTAGTTCTACAAGGTAGGACAGAAATGATAATCCTAACATGATGAATCCCGGTGAGCCTAATGCAGGAAATAAAACCTCTTAGTTGATACCTGAAAATATTGTAAATCTTGGCTGTAGTTGTTACACTTATGTGTTCCTCGAGTAGCTTTGATGTGAACCTTTTCCCTATACATGGGCACCTTTTACTCTAGTGCTGGCTAGAGGTTTTTTCCCCATGTTACCACATATTTGATACTCTCATATGTGGTGGTACTTTTTACTTAGGGATATTATTCAGCTCTTACTTCAGTTCAGTTTTATCGATCAATAGAGAGAGCTATTCCAACCATCGTCTTCTCCATGTGTCTTGCTGCATTTGTGCTCTTTGTGTGTGCTTCTCGTGTGTCTCTCACACTTCTACACACACCCAACAGTGGTATCAGAGCAAGTTCAACTCCTTCTCAAGTTTCGGTTTTTCGCGTCGCGGCGCGTGCGCACTTTAACGGTGCAAATCGACTTTGAAGCATAGAAGTGTGAATTTCAGTAGCCCAAAAACATTTTCTTTAGGTGCGTTGGGGTTTTACCCCCATTTCCAAGCCATTCGTGTAGTCAGAATCGCTTTCATCGAAGTGAAGATTTTGTCACATTCTTGTTCCTTAGTGAAATGGTGGGCGACAATGACTTGTTTGGCATGCTTCAAGCTGAAGATAAGCTTGATGGGACAAACTATCCGATGTGGTCTTACATGATGAAGCATGTTCTTGTTGCAAAACAACTTTGGAACATAGTGGCAGATGTAGATCAAAGACTGGCAGGTGCTTCTACTTCACAGTCTATTGTCAGAGATGGAGCTTCTTCTTCGAGTACAGTGGTTTCTCCTTCTCCACCTACACAAGAGCAGCTCAGATGGGATGGAAAAGATGCTCAAGCTCAAGCTTTGATTGCGCTTTCAGTGAACCGTCTTATAGTCCCACACATTTGGTCATGTTCTACATCGAGATAGGCATGGGACACTCTTGCTTCTTTGTATGCCATGCGTAATGAAGCACGTGTTGCATACTTGAGGAAGCAACTTGAGGATGTATGCATGGCTGAAAATGAGTCAGTGGATGTGTATGTGACACGCATCAAGAACTTGAAAGAGCAATTGGCAAACATAGATGAGATAATTCTGGATGCATCACTCATTTTTACATTGTTGAAAGGATTACCAGAATCTTTTCAAAGCTTTGCTACTACACTTCATTTGGTTGCAAAAGGAAATCCTAATATGTATGCATTTGATGATGTTGTGTCTCTTCTTTTGCAAGAAGAGCAATCTGGAGTGAATAGGAGTGGTTTGATTGAGGGAACGCAAGCACTTGCTATCTCACAAAAGGGGAAAAGCAAGTATGGTTCAGCTTTGGGTTCATCAAAACCAAAGCCTCAAGCTTCCTCTTCCACTCATTCCTCTAACGATGGTGATTTGCAAAAGAAGAAGAGATGCAAATATTGCCGGAAGGCTGGTCATACTATTGATGAGTGTAGAAAGCTTGCTAAACGCAATGAAAAGAAGAAGGAATCTGGCATGTCTATTGCTGAAAATTCAGCAAATGCAAAGAATGGTGAAGCTAACATGGCTCAAGATTTTTGGGCATGCGTTGTTACATGTCATTATGATGCTTCTTTACATTCTAAATGTATGGTTGTGAGTGAGGCTGATTCGGATTGGTTCTTTGATAGTTGCTTCAAAGCACATAACATCATGCAAAAGATTTTTTGCCTCTTTGAAAGATGCACCTAAAGGAGGACATGTGGTGTGTGTAAACAATGCCTCTTATCCTATCATTGGAGTAGGAGAAATTGAGCTTACGGCTGCAAATGGAGGTGTGATTCTCTTGAAAAATTCATCCTATGTGCCCGGTATCAAGAAGAACTTACTTTCAGTTCCGTTGATTGCCAAAGCTGGACTTCATGTACACGTTGTTGATGATAAGTGTATAGTGCATGATTTTAGCAATGGCGATGCTATTGTGATGTCCGGTACATTGTGTAATAGTTTGTATCGCATGGATACATGCAAGAGGGCTGCCTCGAATGCCTTAGTTGCTCATACTTCTTCCATGGCTGAAATGGAGCTTTGGCATCCTCGTTTTGTTCATTTAAACTTCAATAGTTTGCTCTACTTGCAAAAGAAGGACATGGTTATTGGCTTGCCTACACTTGGTCCATGGAAAAATGCATCGTGCTTCTTTTCCAAAAGATGGTCATACACACACTACAAGAAAATTACAGCTTGTTCATAGTGATGTATGTGGTCCTGTCAAGAATCCATCTTTTGGGAAGCATGTATATTTTGTTACCTTCATTGATGATGCTACTCGCCATACATGGGTGTATCCTATGAAAGCAAAGAATGAGGTATTTTCTTGCTTCAAAGCATTTTTAGCTATGGCTGAAAGTTTTTCTTCACAAAAGCTTTTGACTCTACGTAGGGATCGTGGCGGTGAGTACATGTCACATGAGTTTCATGCTTTTCTTTGTGAAAGAGGTATTTCACACCAATGTATGGTGCCATATACACCTCAACAAAATGGTGTTGCCGAGCGTAAAAATAGAACTCTACTTGAAATGGCACGATGTATGGTTAAAGGAAAGCATCTTCTTGATAAGTTTTGGATGGAAGCGGTCATGTGTGCAAATTATGTGTTGAATCGCTGCCCTACAAAAGCATTGAGAGTCATCACTCCTTATGAGGCTTGGAATGGTCATAAGCCTATGGTTAGTCATATGTGTGTGTTTGGTTGTTTGGCATATGCTCTTGTGCCATCACAACAACGTCACAAACTTGATGACAAGGCAAAGAAATGTATATTTGTTGGTTATAGTGCTAAAAGTAAGGGATATTGGTTGTACCATCCATTGACGAACACAATTATTGTGATTCAAGATGTGGTATTTGCTGCAAATTTAGTGTTCCCTCTACTTGAATGCAAAAAACTGCCAAGAGTTAGCTCACAAGATGTGTTCGATACACTCATGCCTTTGTTCCAAAATGGTGCTCTTGACTATTGCCATGTAGACCAGCCAACTGAGGTTCAAAGGGCTGGAAAATTCCAGCCAAATAGGGTTGAAATGCAGAGAACTTCCAGCCAAACATGGCTGAAAAATTTTAATAAAAAAATGTCCAAATTGTTGGAAATTTCCAGCCACATATGGCTAAACATTTGCGTCAAAATATGGCTGAAACTGAGCATGAAATTCAGGCCACGCATGATGTACATATTGAAGATGTTTTACATAATGAACGCATGTCTATCAAGAGTGCACAATCTATGCCAAAGTGGTTGAAACAAACTTTGTAGGACAGCAAATTGAGTGCACCTTTACTTGGTAGAACAAGATCAAGCTCTCACCATGCATCAAGTAAATTTGAGGATTATTCTCTTATTGCTACATCATGTAATCAAGAGTCACTTTCTTTTGAAGATGCATGTGACGATCCACAATGGATGAGTGCTATGCAATCAGAAATGGATTCCATACATAGGAATGGTACTTGGGAGTTATGTGAATTGCCAAAAGGAAAGAATGCCATTGGTACAAAGTGGGTTTACAAGAGTAAGAGAAAATCTGATGGTAACATTGATCGCTACAAAGCTAGATTGGTTGACAAAGGATATGCGCAACAATATGGCATTGCCTATGAGGAAACTTTTGCACCTACTTCATGCATGACTACCATTCGTACCGTGGTTGCATTGGCTGCCCATCGAGGTTGGAAAGTGCATCAATTGGACATAAAAACAGCCTTCTTGAATGGTGATTTGCAAGAGGAGGTTTATGTGAAGCAACCCCCCCGATTTGCTATGAAAGGGAAAGAGCATATGGTTTGTCGCTTGCATAAAGCCTTTTATGGTCTCAAGCAAGCTCCACGTGCATGGTATGACAAAATACATAAGCACTTGATTGCTCTTGGCTTCACATGTAGTCCGATTGAAATCACACTCTATGTATGCAAAAATGGGGCTGATCTTATAGTGCTTGTTCTTTGTGTCGATGACATACTCTTGACTCGGTCATGTGATGCAAAACTTGACATTGTTATGCCTGATTTGCAGCATACTTTTGATGTCACTTATCTTGGTCTTTTGAGCTACTATCTTGGCATCCAGTTTGTATTCGTTGAGGGGGGAATTGTTATGCATCAAGCAAAGTATGTTGAAAACTACTTTAGCGTTTTGATTTTGAGGATTGTAAGCCAGTTTCCACTGGTGTTGAGACAGGATTCAGGTTCTCAATTGAGGATTCCAGTGATGCATTTGACACTTCTCTTTATCAACAAGCTGTGGGATGTCTTATACATGCATGCAACACAAGGCCGGATATACAGTATGCAGTTTCCCAGTTGAGCTGATTCATGCATAGCCCTGGCACTGAGCATTGGCAAGCGGTGAAACGAAACGTGTGTTTAGATATCTCTGCGGCACTTTGAGCTTAGGTCTCTTTTATGGCAGAGATGTTCAACCATGCTTGCATGCTTTTACAGATAGTGATTGGGCTGGTTGTTATGATACTCACGTGTCCACTATGGTAATTGCTTTTTCCTTGGAGACTCATGCATATCTTGGTTTAATAAGAAGCAACCTACAGTGGCGACATCGAGTTGTGAAGCTGAGTACAAGGCAGTTTTCACAGCGACAATGGAGTGTATATGGCTGAGACGCCTATTGATGGATCTTTGCATGGAGATTGATGCTGCTACGCTTATTCTCACAGATAGTCAGAGTGCTTTGGCTATTGCACGAAACCCAGTGTTTCATGCACGGACCAAACATATTGAGGTGCATTATCACTATGTGAGAGAACGCCTTCATGCAAGAGATATTGATTTGGTATATGTGACTACACAAGATAATGTGGCAGACATATACACCAAATCTCTTCCACGGGAAAAGTTTGAAGCTTTTCGCAAAGCTTTAGTCTTGTTACCTTGTGGGGGCTGATCTTTCATTCCCTGTATGTGTTCACATCATTCGCTCCAGGGGGGTTTGTTACACTTATGTGTTCCTCGAGTAGCTTTGATGTGAACCTTTTCCCTATACATGGGAACTTTTTTACTCTAGTGCTGGCTAGAGGTGTTTTCCCCATGCTACCACATACTTGATACTCTCATATGTGGAGGTACTTTGTACTTCGGGTTATTATTCAGCTCTTACTTTAGCTCAATTTTATCGATCAATAGAGAGAGCTATTCAAGCCATCGTCTTCTTCGTGTGTCTTGCTACGTTTGTGCTCTTTGTGTGTGCTTCTTGTGTGTCTCTCGCACTTCTACACACACCCAACAGTAGTCTTATAGAAGATGGTGAGATTTTTAGACTCTTAGGGATTCCTAGGGGTTTAATGTTTCCTCTGCTAAAAAATGGGATTGGCTTTATGAAAAGTTCAAAAAGAGTATGTCTTTATGGTATGATGCTAAGAGTTCCCTCCCCCATAGAACTTTTATTCTTAATCATTTCTTGCTTCCTAAACTTATTTATTTTTTGTCTTGTTGGTCCCCTTCCAAAAAGCACTTGGAACACGTTATTACTCTTCCTAAAAGATTTTTATGGGGTGGCTCTACTAAAAGTAAAAAAATTGTCTCTTGGGAAACTTGTTGTCTCCCTAAGGATCAAGGTGGTCTTGGCATTCTGTGTCCTATAAAAATGGTTGAGAATTTGGCTGCTAAGTGGATTCTTAGAAGCATTGGTTGTAATGAGATTTCGTCTTTATTGCTTCACAGGAATGTTTCAAAATTTTACGTGACTGATTACAAGTCTTGGTCTAACATTAGGTTGTGGGATGTCATTTCTTGCCGTCACCCCATTTCCCCTATTGGGAGTCCCCTTGTGTGCAGGTTTTGGAAGGCTTGGTTTAAAGCAAAAGCTATTTTTTTCCCTCCTAGTAGTATGAGTGTTGTTTCTGATTTTTATCTGTAGGAGTCTCCTTGGCTGGGATGGCTCGCTCACTAGAATAATTGTAACATAGCTATCAACGAGCATAAATGTCACAAGATCTTCTTCAAATCTTGAAGGGACTTTATGGTTGATGGTGAACTAATGGTTGACCATGTCCTCTCTAATGTGACTAATACTTCTCCGTCTTTCTTGCAGATGTTGATGCATCAGAAGGCTTTGCTTGAAGATAAGCTGAAGCTCTGTACCTGGAAGGAACTCAAGCTGTGTAATGTTGTAGAGTACATTTACAAGAAGTTCAAAAGGACTAAAGGATCTGTGGATGTCATCACTTCTACGCTGAACAGAAAATGGAGAGTTAGTTGGTCCCCCCATCAGTGGTCATACTGATTTAAATCTCTCTGGGCTTACCCTGACATCAGCAAGCATTCATTTCTCCAATGGCTGATCATACATCAAGGTTTGTGGGTAGGCCCCAGAGTTAGGAAAATTTTGTTGATGGAGGAAAATGTGCATTTTGTGGAGGGTGGAGGATGTTATTCACCTGTTTTTTCAATGTGATCATGCTAAGTACTACTAGTCTCCTATGGAAAAATATCTTCAAAATATCAAGGCTCCCAAGCTTCAAGTTATGGATGTGATGCTTGGATGCTGCAAGAATTTGGACCTGTTGCTGTAGAATACCTGGAGAGGCTATATTCTGTGGGCCATTTGGTTAAGCAAGAACAACAAGGTTTTTGGCCATGGGAGAATGAACTTTCTCATTTCCCTCCCCCATACTCTAAGGAACTCCACCATTAAATGTATAAAAAGTATTGACAGACCCTCTATGCCCCCCTATGAACTTCATTGTATGTTGTACAATTGCAAGTACACTAGATGGAAATCTCTGCTAGCCCAAGTGTACTCCCAACATAGATTTGCTATGGTGCCATCTTTGTAACTCTTTTGCTTTGGGTTGCTCCTGCCCTGCACCGATGTAATTTTCCTCCTTTAATACTAATTTTCCTGTTCTTTCAAATATTTTGAGTTTCTAATAGTGATATGAATATATAAGTTTTTTTTGTGATGTCAGCTGTTCACGCAAGGCGGCTGTATAAAACATGCTTTCTACAGCTCCAGTGCTCCACCTTTCCGATGCCAAATGAAGTGCGGAAGGCCATTTTCGCTTTCCTCTGACCTCCTGCTCCGGAAGAAAATGGCCCATACCTCGAATAAGTGTACATTTTGTGGGCACTTCCCCGAGCTTTCTATTTGCGAAACCTGCCGTGAAGGAGCAACAGACATCATAAAGCTTATTGAACAGCTGGGTGCGCAGGAAGAATCTAATCGCGATGCAGACACGGAAACATGTGGGCATAGACAGGTACGATTTCCTACGCTCCAGCCAAAGAAGAAAATTTAAGGTTTGTGATTATCCACTTGCAATCTTGAGGCAACAGTAAAGAAAATTCTTGGCTTGTCTCGACATCGTAGACTGTAATTTGCACGAGATTCATGGCTTGCATAATTCTTTTCCTTTGTGGATTGTGTTTCTTCTTATGGTCTCTCTGCATAAATAACTAGTCAGACATACGGAGATGTCAGATGAAGAGGGCAGAGAACTCTGGATGAACGGAAACGGAAGAACCAATGCGTCTTTTTTCCTTATCCCTGCTTGGAAGTTTTATGGCAATGTGTTGAGCAGGCTTACTTTTGGACTTTTACGTGTCTCAATGTTTTATGTTGATGGAGATTGAAATACGTGCATTTCGTGTGAACTGCTGTTTGGATTTGGATGCAGGGTCTGGCAACGCTAGCATCAAAAGCGAGACGTTTCGAGGACCTGGCTAAACGCGCAACCTATTTGAAAAAACTATGGGAAGTGCTTCTAGAAGAAGTTCATGCAGATATAGAGCTTGTTACTGATGACGGTCTTTCTCTACCAGCTCATAAAGCTGTCCTGGTGAGCACCATATCTAGGTCTTTTAGACATGCTCTCCTTCTAAGGCATTCTCCATGTGGGTAAGCACATTTCAAGTGAGCGGAGCTGCGTTTCGCTCTGTAGAGATAGGATGGATAGAGATATCTACATCTTTTTTCCATAAAGTTAAGTCGAATACTGTGTAAAGAGTGTCTTCTTTAGATGCTTTTGAGATTGCGGTAGCTTATGCAGTGCAAATTGTTCACCCACTCGTGATAGAATTTGGCGTAGGGATAAACAGTTCTTGAGTGGTTGTAAAATATGTCTTTGAAAAGAATTTTATGAGAACGATATTGTACGTATCTGAGTTTCAATTACTATGATTTCACTTTAGTGATCCCCAAGCTTCGATTACTATAATCTCACATTGTAATCCGTTTTGCAGACTTTCGGATCAAAAGTTCTCAGGTCAATGTTGGAGAACAAGTTCTTGTCTCAGAAATGCTTGGGAACACGGGTCCCAGATATAGTCCATAATGAATTGAAGCGGCTCGTTGAATTCGTTTACAGTGGGCAGTTAACACCTGAGGCATTGAAAGACCATTCAAAATCCCTTATAGTGAGCGCTGACAAATATGATGTACCACAATTGATGGAAGTATGTGAAGCCTACCTCGTTAAGACGGTGAATACAGAAAACGTACTAGGAATCTTAGAGTTATCAGCCAGGTTGAGCTCTCCTGCAGTGTTGGAAAATGCAGCATTGAAGCTAATCCTGAAAAATTGGAAATCGATCATTTTTTCCAATGAAAATGAAGAATTTGCATTGGAAATCGATCATTCTTTCCAATGAATATAATGAATATGAAGAATTTGCATTGAAGAATCCGTTCCTGGCTTTGAAAGTCTCGCGATCAGTTCCGGACTGATTTTGAATCTATGGCCGTACTTGCGTCAGTAGTTAAAGCATTAGAGATGCTGAAGGAGAGAGCATCTTTCGTCGTTGGCTTTTCAATATTCGTCTGTATAAAGACCTTCAGCAGTTCAGAATTCAAAGCGTTTGTAAAGGTTTCTGATCATGCGGATTTTGTCTCTCTTCTTGGCGCTGAAAAGCAGGAAGATCTCGTTCTTATTCGTTTTGAGCAGTTCGTAACATGAGAGGTCTGGTTCTCAGTCGTTTGAACAGATCTCAACGCAGAAGTTCTTCGTATATACATCGTCCCTTCTACTTCAGTATTTATCTTCAATCGTTTGTAATGTTCGGATTATTCTCGTTTGATGAATTTGTGCATTTCGTAAAAGTGTTATACCACATAGACCAGAAGAATGGGGTCACGGCTGCTTATATGCGTTTTCTGTGTGATGTCCTTCCATTGTTATGGTTTAGGATCTTTTGCTGCTGCATGCACATATTCAGATGCCTACAATTTTAACAAGGAATGCCATATCCAATCACGTGCTCAGAGTCTTTTCTGATGAGCTCGTTGATTAGAGCATTTTTTTTCACATCTGATATGAATTTTTACTCCTCAATTGCTTTTGTTTAATCGTTGTTCATCGTCAGGGTGATAGAGGTTTCACAATGCAGTACCTTAGATTTGTGCATACGTTCTTTAAATTTCTTTAGAAACAAATTGATTTCTTTCCAGTCCCATGGCCTAACTCTCTCAGCGAAGGGGGTGTTTTCCAACAAGCAAGCTGCTTGAGGAGTAGAGGCATGTGACCGGGGGTTTTTCTCTTCAGCTTGGTCTAAATGAGCCTTCGGGTCTTGGGGATTTTAATTTTTTGTGCATGCACTCCTTTGGGGAGGTTCTTGTTAGTAGGGAGCAGCAACATAGGACTCAAAACGTTTTTAAGGATTGCACGTTCCAAGAGAAAGTGGGAAAGGCCTGAATAACTAAGGGAGACGATAAAGTTCATTTAGAGAAAATTGTACGTAATGTGGAGACGTATGGGGACACAAGCAAAGTTTGGGAAAGAAGAATGATGGAAGTGGTGACAAAAAATTTCAACTAAAGTTCTAGAAACATTTACCTCGTTAAATATTAAAGGTTAGATGAAGATATTAAAATTATTTATTTCATGATAGGATCTACCTTATAAAGGCTGCCCGTTGAAATAGATGAGCATGGTAGTAGTAACATAGTGACAGATACTTGATCATTAAGCGATGCATATGATGTTAGAGACTTTTGTTCCAGATCTGTATTGTAGTGGAACTAGCAGATATAAATGATAACTATGACATGTAGAATGAACATGTATAAATGATAATTATGACAAAAACTTAGTTCTGGAGATAAATTTCATCTCCTAAAGTTAAAAAAAATGCAATGCACCCTTACATTTTCACTCCCTAGTTCTTTATTTTTGTAGAGAAAAGCATAAAATAATGGGCTAATTACTCTCAATAACAAAAAACATAAAGCCAATAAATATTTGGCACTAATAAGGTTTATAGACCTTTTATATGACAGTTTGATTTAAATAAATAAGTAGAATAAATAGATGACCATTTCAAAAAGAATGTAATAGGAAGATGATGATATTTAAGAGCAAGGATAATGTAACTAACTAGAATTATGATTATTATCAATCGAGTATTAGGTATTTATAAGAATTGAAATCATATTTATCAATTCTAATGATCAACATATTTTATGGTCTAGGATCACCTCTTGTGTAATCTAAAAATCTAAAAAATTATGTTTTTCGTACAAATGAATTAAATTTGTCTAAGGGACGTAGCACCGCTTTGTCTTCTGATTGTTTGTTATGCTTGTGAGCTCGAGGACATGGTTCATTTTTAAGATCTTTCCAAAACAAGGTTTGTAGCTTCGAAACTCTCCCTTAACTTTGAATCATAGGTCTTTGAGGGAAATTTATATTGTGAACCTATAAGATTCACACTATGAAGATATTTGGTGAGCATATGAGCTATATTTCCCTTATTTCCAGTTTAGCATATATCCTTAATTTTTTATAATACTTTTCTGAATAAAAAATTAGTTTCATTCAACGTTCTTGGAAAAATATACTTAGAAGCTAGATGTAGGCTAATATTTTCATAAAGAGTTAGAAACTCCATCTATCACTTCAAGTTTTTTGAGTTCTCTATACCACATTAAATCATAGGTCACTTTAGTGAAAACTTTTGTATTCAGCTTCAAATTCAATAAGAATCAATATTAGGTTCCTTCCTTGAACACATTGGAGTCACATTGTTAACTATGAGGACTATAATTATTATACTTGGATCCAATGTAATCTACATCTATGAAGGGTTTAAAATACAAGAGAATAGGTATTATGATTGTTACATAAGGATGTTACCAACAATCAGCCTATACATTTCAAAAGGCTAGATGTCTTTTTCATACTTGGAAATTATCTTCACATTGTTCTCCATTGAGTCACCTCAAGTATGTACTTTCGCTTTATAACTTTTAAAATTTCCTGTGTAGATAATTCAATACCTAGAAAATGTGTGAGCTTCCAAAGTCTCAAGATAATGATTTGATGTCCTTTAAATGCTTCTCTAATCACCACCTATGTTTATGAGATTATCTACATATACACATATACTACCTTCGTGCTCCAAGCAACATGATTAGTTGAAGCTACTTGGATGATATACAATCTCGAATATGTAATAAACTAACTTGTGATTCCAAAGAGGTGGAGATATCTTCAATCCATATATTATTACCTTAAACTTGAAAATGTGATAATGGTCCTTATCTCTTCGAACTATGGAAGTTTTCTTATACACTTCATTAGTAAAATCATTATTGTTTTGAGATTGATACATATAACATCCTTTGGTAGCTACATTTCTTTGTACATTGAGATTCTCCGATCTTCATTTTCTTAAACCTTCACTACATATTTGTTTCCTATCTCTTTGTAGTCCTTTTTCCTTGAGACCATGCCACATGTCTAGTTCTACTTAAGGTCTTGAATCGTTTCCATGCTTTCCTTCCACCTTGTATACTTACTACCTTCTTCATGCGTAAAGGGTCCTTTACCTCAAAAATATTCTTCATCTATGAATAACACATCACCATGAAAAACGAAATCATAATTCCTTACTCTTAGGGGATTTAGTCCCTATTTTGCTTGACGAAAATTATTCTAGGTGTAGCATTTCAATTATAAGTGTTGTAGGTCAAGCTTTCTTGACTAGTTAGAAAGGCAAATGAAAATGGATATTGTTTATTAGTAGGAAAAAAATTATGGATTCCACATAATCAAAGGCAGAAGACGCCATTTATGAACTCTAAACTTTTTTTTTCTATGAGAGAGATAGATAGATAGATAGATACATATACAAGCAAACAGATAGATAGATAGATAGACACATAGATATATACATACATACATACATACACACACACATACATAGATAGGTAGGTAGATAGGTAGGTAGGTAGGTAGATAGGTAGGTAGATAGATAGATAGATAGATAGATAGATACACACACACATACATACATACATACATACATACATACATACATACATACATACATACATACATACATACATACATACATACATACATATATATATATATATATATATATATATATATATATATATATATATATATATATATATATATATATATATATATAGGGAGAGAGAGAGAGAGAGATAGATAGATAGATAGATAGATATATACATAGATAGATAGATGGATGGATAGATATATAGATAGATAGATAGATAGATAGATAGATTAATATAAAGAATTGATAGATATACAGATAGAAACATAGGTTGAAAAAGAGGAAAGATAGATAGACAAACACACAAACATACAGATTGATTGATAGATAGATTGATTGATAGATAGATAGATAGATAGACAGATGGACAGAGAGAGAAACACACACATACACACACACACACACACACATATATATATATATATAGATAGATAGATAGATAGATAGATAGATAGATATATATATATATATATATATATATATATATATATATATATATATATATATATATATATATATATATATATATATATATATATATATATATATATATATACATATATATATATATATAGATAGACAAATAGATAGATAGACAGACAGACAGACAAATAGACCGACAGATAGATAGACAGACATAAAGATAGATGGATAGAGAGATAGATAGATACACTACAACATATTGAGCATATACCAAGGCTTTTACTGAGGAAATTGAACGGGCGCATTTTGGCCCCGACATCGGTGTAGCTGTCCGTATACGCGTCGGAACTAAAGCGTCAGAACTAAAGCATCAATATAGGCGTCGATATATGCGTCAGTATGGGCGTCGGTATATGTGTTGCTATGGGCATTGGTATTTCTGACGCTCATACCGACGCACATATGAAGGACACTCGTGGGAGTACCGACGCTTATACGGACGACCTCCTCGGAGTACCGTCGCTTATACCAATGACCATATCTGCAAATTTTTTTTTTGGGTAGTGTTGTCTTTTGCTACAGCAACATTACCGTGATGTTGTTTAGCAAAAGACAATACACTCTGCCCAAAGAAAACCGAGTATATGTGACGTGTACTCTAATGGAAACCAAAACATGATTTCATATAGCAAAATACTGTCAAACACAAAAGAGATGAGCAAAATGAACCATGAATCATGTACAAAAAAGTTGTATATTCCATAAATGAAGCATGTACAAGAGTGTGGCAAAGCACTTCCATATAGGAACCAAATACAAAATGCGACAAAGCACTTCCATATAGGTCCGAATACAAAATTATGGTGCACCATTGCCTCATATGAGTGTAATACAAAATTGTGGCAAAGCACTACCATACATATGCTCAAGGGGATGAAAACCTTTACACCTAGAATCCTGCAACAAAGCATGTGCATAAAATGAGACAAATTGACATGATATTTATAAACAACAACTAAACATATGAAACCAAGCTATAATTTACCTCATCATATATTCTCCCATGAAATGATCGCACCACATCCCTCTAAGTCCTGCAACAGTGCAACCAATCCATGACGATATCCGTAAGCTTCTTCGGTTTGTGTTGGAGGACGATCCATTGCCAACTCCTATAATAACTATGCAAAATGTTAGATGAACATACATGATGTGCTTAACACAAACAAATTCAATAATTAAATACTTAAAAATTGGTAGCGCATATTGTCGTATCCACTGCTACCCAAATGTGATGTTCCAACCGTATCTAGACGTGTGGCGGCCGCATCTCGCTGCTCACGATATCGGTCAGGAGTATGTTGCTGCTCATCCTAAATCGATTCCCACTCTTCAACATCTAAACATACAGGCTTCAGTAAGCCTGCTCTAAAAGCATCGTGAGCCTTGGACCATCGATGAGACATCACCTCGCGTGCCATGTGCTGAATCCATTCTGAGCTCACAATAGGATGCCCAGGTGCTCGCCAGTACTCTTCATATGTTGACTTTGTGATATAATTTTTGGAATCTTTATCCTGTTCGCTCCATTTTAACATGATAGACTGTCCAAATTGTATGGAGCAAAGCTGTCGAATGTGTTGACGCATGGACTTTTCGGCCGCATGCATGACGGCAGCTCCATCATGTATGCGATATATCTTGGAGTTATCATGGTCATGTGCTCCCCAAGGTGTACGTGGAGATCCCATCTGATCCAATGTGGAGATGTTAGGATATATATGTATATATATATATCCTAAAAAAGCTATAGATCTATTTTTTTAGATATTTAATTATTTATATTTTATATATTTAGATTTTCCTCTAATATCTCATAAAAATGTATGCATGTATGTGTGTATGTTTGTATGTATGTGTGTGTGTAAAAACTCAAAAATCCTATTTTTGGTATATTTCATTATATATATATATATATATATATATATATATATATATATATATATTCATTATATATATATATATATATATTCATTATATATATATATATACCTTAAAGATCTATTTTTTAGATATTTAATTAACTATATTTTATTTATTGAGCTTTTCCTCTAATATCTCATAAACATGTATGTATGTATGTATGTGTGTATGTTTATATGTATGTGTGTGTGTAAAAACTAAAAAGATCCTATTTTTTATATATGAATTTTATTTTTGTGTAAAAACTCAAAAATCCTATTTTTGGTATATTTAATTTTTGTATAAAAACTAAAAAATCCTATTTTTGGTGTGTGTGTGTGTGTGTGTGTATTTGATTATTTATATTTAAATTTAAATCCTAAAAATTTAAAGATCTATTTTTTAGATATTTGATTATTTATATTTTATATATTAGATTTTTCTCTAATATTTCATAAAAATGTATGTATGTGTGTATGTATGTGTATGTGGGTAAAAACTCAGAAATCCTACTTTTGATATATTAATTCTATTTTTGTGTAGAAACTCAAAAATCCTATTTTTGGTATATTTAATTATATATATTATAGATATTATATATATTTAGATTTTTCTCTAATATTTCATAAAAATGTATGTAGGTATGTATGTATGTATGTATGTATGTATGTATGTATGTATGTATGTATGTATGTATGTATGTGCATGTGTGTATGTATATGCATATGTGTCTATGTATGTATGCATATGCATGTGTGTATGCACATATGTGTGTGTATGTATGCATGTGTGTATGCATACATGTGTCTATATTCACAGATTATTAGCTTTCGATTAGTATGAAACCGTGACCTCGACAAAGCTTAGGTTATTTCCAGGTCACATTGCACACAGGAGTACAAGTACATTTTGTTTCATCAACAAATTGAATCTCTGTACAGTTAATGACTTCAATCGAGAATTATGGTTAGACTAAGCTTGTTTAATAACTACAAAGTGCCTTAGGTTTCAACTGAAGCTCGTAACGTGAATTCGGATAGAGTAGGCTTGTTCCATTACAAAATGCCTCTTTTCATAAATTCACGTGGTAGATCATAGTTCACTACTAAAGAAATATCTGATACATTGAATCGGACATAGCCACTCCATTAGGCTATCAACCTCTTGTTTCGTCTCAACAAATACAACAATCAATATCTATGAAAAAAGATAAGATTGTTCGAATGCTATTTTAAAACTTTCTAAGATTAAAAGGAGCTGACAAATACCGTTTTGTCCTTCCTGGCCCTCATTTCTTGCATGTGCATGTGTGTGTGTGTATGCATATGCATATATATGTGTGTATGCACATATGTGTGTATGCATATGCATGTGTGTATGCATATGCAACTTGTGCATGTATGTATGTATATGCATATGCATGTGTGTATGTATATGCATATGCATGTGTGTATGCATATGCAACTTGTGCATGTATGTATGTATGTATATGCATATGCATGTGTGTATGCATATGCAACTTGTGCATGTATGTATGTATATGCATATGCATGTGTGTATGTATGTATGTATATGAATGTGTGTATGTATATGCAATTTGTGTGTATATGTATGTATGTATGCATATGCATGTATGTATGTGTGTATGCATATGCATCTGTGTATGTGTGTATACATATCCATGTGTATGTGTGTATGCATATGCATGTGTATGCACATATGTGTGTATGTATATGCATGTGTGTATGCATATGCAACTTGTGCATGTATGTATATGCATATGCATGTGTGTGTATGTATGTATATGCATGTGTGTATGTATATGCAATTTGTGTCTCTATGTATGTATGCATATGCATGTGTGTATGCATATGCATGTGTGTATGTGTGTATGCATATGTATGTGTATGTGTGTATGCACATGTGTGTATGCACATGTGTGTATGTATATTTATGTATGTATATGCATATGCATGTGTGTATGTATGTTTGTATATGCATATGTGTACGTATATGCAATTTGTGTGTGTATGTATGTATGCATATGCATGTGTATGTGTGTATGCACATATGTGTGTATGCTCATATGTGTGTATGTATATGCATGTGTGCATGTATATGCATGTGTGCATGTATATGCATGTGTGTATGCATATGCATGTGTGTATGTGTGTATGCATATGCATGTGTATGTGTTTATGCACATATGTGTGTATGTATATGCATATGTGTATGTACGTATGTATATGCATAGCATGTGTGTATGTATGTATGTATGTATGTATGTATATGCATTGATGGAGAGTGTTAATCTCCAAAAGAACAAGTTAACCTTGAATTTAGATCACCTCTATATCAAGATTAACCTTAGACTCCACCAAACTTAGAGATCATTCACCAATTTATCAGAAAATTGATTATTCTGAAAAATTCAACTTCTTCAGAAAAGTCTGCTGCAGATTAATCACTCATTGACTAATCAATTCTGTAAAGTTTTTGACAAATCTTTGCACAACACTTCGCCTTGAGATTGCGCAACTTTACCAAGTTAAATTTCTCAAAATGATTGAGTACACACTGAGAAATGTGTGAAACACTTTACCTATGTCTGAAAGAGCTTCTCTGCAATGGCGACTTTGACACCTGCAACTTCTTAGCACTGGTTCTCACAATGTCAAACCCGTTTGATCAAGATCTTTTAGCCATAGATGGCTTACCTTCCAACTTAGATTTTAAGCCCTCACTTGTGTAAAACTTTACACTGTGGACTGAGAACTGTCCATTTCTTTGAACACGAAATATGTGCCTGTTTCAGAAGACACTTGGAGCTTTCCACATACAAATGTTCCTATCTAAAATTCTCTCAGTTTGTTTGCAATTAGAATCTTAAATTCTAGCCATAGATAGATTAGCTATGGACTTAGATACGTGCAAAAGGATTCCTCAAAAGATTAAGCACAGAAGGAGAATGGGAGAGAAAATCGACGCGCAGAATTCTACAACATTCTCTTCTTCATTACTTTCCATACATATGGTTGATGATACATACAATGTTCATCACCTATTCACCTATTGTCTTCTCTATCTGATCTATATCACTCTCCCATATTACGAATACATATCTGTAGATATATATACGAGTCTAACTCGTCATCCTTTTTCAAAATATATTGAACTATTTACAAGAGTAATATACAGAAGAAACATTTCTGATTCTATTCTTTTCGTCTGAAAGTAATCTTCATCCTTCCACATATCTTTTCACTTTTGGACTTCATGTAATCACTTATTGATGATTGCTCTGCTCCAACAGCTCCCCCTCAATCTTCAATTGTGATTACCTACATCTTCTTTATTCCTGCCATATCTTTAAACCTCTGCAACTTAGGTCCATCCAAACTTTTAGTCATCATATCTGCAAGTTGATCTTTTGTAGGAGTGTGTATGACTTCAATTTCCTTCTCAATGACCTTCTCTCTCAGGAAATGATACTGTATTTCAATATGCTTAGTTCTAGCATGAAACACAGGATTAGCTGCCAAGTATAAAGAACTCATGTTGTCTCCACAAACAATAGGAGTACTTTGAACCACATCAAAAACTTTCATAAGTGTCTTTAGCCATATTACCTCCTTTGCAGCTTCCACCATACCTTTATATTCTGCCTCTGTAGATGACAAAGCAACTGTATGTTGCTTCTTAGAACACCATGAAATCAATTTGTCTCCTACATAGCACAAGTATCCATGTGTTGATCTTCTATCATCCACATTACCTGCCCAATCTGCATCACTATATATCTTCACTCTTGTATCAGAAGTAAATCCATAGTACAACCCTTCTCTGAGTGTACCCTTGATGTACCTAAGTACTCTTTGTCCTGCAATCCAATGTTCCTTTCTAGGACAATGCATAAATTGTGAAAGCACACCAACTGCATATGACAAATCAGGCCTTGTTAATGTAGCATAAATCAAGCTACCAACCAAACTTTGATAGAGCTTCATGTCTCTAAATTCTTCTCCTCCAAACCTAGACAATTTATGGTTTACTTCCAAAGGTGTAGGTGCAACCCTGCAATCTTCCATTTTAAATTTGGTTAGCAAATTTTTAAGATACCTTTCTTGGGTCACAGATACTCCATGTTGAGTATAAGAAATCTCCATTCCCAAGAAGAATGATAGGTTCCCCAAATCACTGATTTTGAACTCTTTCTCCATCTGCTTCTTGATCATTTGTATTCCTTTATCATCTGTTCCTGTAAGTATTATGTCATCAACATAAATACAAACATAAATGAACCCATCTTCACTTGCTTTGACTAGCAAGCTACTATCTGCCTTTGATGCTTGAAATCCAAGATCATTCAAGAATTTTACAAGCCTATAATTCCAAGCCCTTGGGGCCTGCTTCAACCCATACAAAGCTCTCTTGAGCTTACACACATAATTTGGACTCACTTGATCTTTAAACCCATCTGGTTGCTCCATGTAGACTTCATCTGAAATGTAACCATTCAAGAAAGCATTTTTTACATCTAATTGAGATAACTTCCAACCTTTGCAAGCAGCAATTGCTATGAGTGTCCTGATGGTTGTCATCTTTGCCACAGGACTATAAGTCTCATCATAATCCACTCCATATGTCTCTGCATACCCTTTCACAACAAGTCTAGCTTTGTACCTAGACACACTTCCATCTGCAAATCTTTTAGTCTTGTAAACCCACTTACAACCAATGATTTTCTGACTATTAGGTTTAGGAACCAAATCCCATGTTTGATTCTCTATCAATGCATCATACTCCTCTTGCATAGCATCTTCCCAATTCTTCTTCCCTTTGGCCTCTTCATATGTAGAAGGGTCTTCATCTGCTTTTACCAAATAAGCATAGTCTTTAGTAGTTAAGAATGAAGTGTCATAGCTATACCTTGTAGGTTGCCATTTGTGCCTAGATGACCTCCTAACTTCTGCACTTCTTGAAGTTTCTGGTTCATCACATTCTGGATCAAACCTTGGCCTCTCTTCATATTCAACCTGTACTTCATTGTTCTCACTTTCATCAAGTAATTGAATCTTTGCTTTACCTTTTCTTTGTTCCAATACTTCTTCATCATCTGCATGTACATTATATTTACCTGCATACCAAGTACCTTGCTCATCAAATGTAACATCCTTGGATACAAGGAATTGCTTTGTGGATGGATTCCACAACCTGTATCCCATTTGCTTATCATCATAACCAATGAATACATACTTTTCTGCCTTAGGCTCCAACTTATGTCTCAATTGAGATGGCACATATGCATATGCCAAGCATCCAAATATTCTGCAATGATCCAAGGTAGGTTTCTTACCCCACCAAGCTTCATATGGTGTCATACCCTGCAAAGCTTTACAAGGCAATCTATTAACCAAATAAGTAGCTGTGTTTACAGCCTCTGCGCACAAATAATTTGGGCAATTCTTCTCTTTCATCATGGACCTTGCAAACTCAACAAGAGTCCTATTTCTTCTTTCTGCTACCCCATTTTGTTGAGGAGAATACCTGCAAGTAACTTCTCTCTTTATACCTACATTCCACAAATAATCATTGAACTCATTTGAAAAATACTCTCCCCCTCCATCTGACCTTAGTCTCTTTAATTTTTGACCTGTAATCCTTTTTGCATATGCATGATAGTGTTTAAATGTATTAAACACTTTTGACTTTTCTTTAATCACATAAATTGTGATCCACCTGGTAGCATCATCAACATATATGACATAATATCTTGAACCATTTATACTAAAGTCCTTTGAAGGACCCCACACATCTGTATGCACCAATTCAAGTCTTTTTGAATACATAAACCCATGCTTGGAATAGGATTGCTTATGAGCCTTACCTAATTGACATGCCTCACATCTGTATGTCATGTGTTGACCTGCAATGTTAGGCAATCCAAGCACTGAATCATTGTTAATCATTTCTTTGATACCTCTTTCATTAAAGTGTCCAAGTCTTTTGTGCCAAAGATCCAATTCTGACACCTTCTGCTCTCCATATGTGAACATAGCATGTCCAACATTTCCTTGTACCTTCAATGTGAATAGCCTTCCTTCCTTCTTTCCTGTAACAACCTGTTTATACCCTTGACTAGGGTCTTCAACATAAACTCCATCATTGGTGAACCTTACCTCATATCCTTTTTCCACAATTTGACCTACACTGATCAAATTCTTTGGAATTGTGGGAACATAAAGAACCTTACTCAAAAGAGTGCTCCCATCCTTAGCTTTGACTGAACCAATTGACTTTACCTTATGCTTTGTATTATCACCTGTCTGGACTGTATGATTAATAGCATTATGATCTAGGTCAGTCATCAAAGCAATATTTCCACTTAAATGATTACTACATCCTGAATCAATGTAGAACACTCTCATGTCCTCATGTGAGGTTTCACATGTATTCATAATGAGAGTCGAGTCCTCCTTCTGATCTGATGTATAGTTGTAGTAGGTGTTATTATAGGATTGATTTTGGAAGCTTCTTCCTCCACCTCTTCCAAAAGAATTCCTACCACCTCTACCTCTGAAGTTTCCTCTCTGAAATCTACCACCTCTTGCTCTTTGATTAAAGTTCTGATAATTACCATTGTTTTGATTATTATGCCAACAATCATGAGATAGATGATTGGTCTTACCACATATCCAACAAGCTCTTGCATTATCTTTGTTGTTTCTTCCTCTTCCTCTACTTCTGCCACTTCCTTTTCCTCTTATGAAATTTGCTTGGTTTGATGTACCTTCTTCTTCACCTGATTGTTGCTTTCCTTTGTTAGCTTTCTTCTTGTCTTTAGAGTACATTGCATGACCTGCACTCTTATCAACATCTCCTTTGACATCATTCTCAAAAGTTAGCATATGACCTAACAATTGATTCAAGTCAGGAGTAAAGTGATCTAATGAAAGTTCTGTAGATAAAATGAAGGGCTTCCACTTCTCATCTCCTCTTAGCCCTGTGAGTATTTGTCTTACCAATTTGTCTTCTTCAATGTCTTCATCCACTGCACCTAGAGAATCTGCAATGTCCTTCATCTTTGTCACATAATCAGAGATTGATTGTGAGACCTTCTTCTTGAAAGTAGTAAATTCTGCCCATAGTGAAGCCTTCCTTGATTTGGTTGTGTTTTGGAAATGCTCCTCCAAAGCATTCCAAATGTCACATGCACTTTCAAGTCCTCTAATGTGAGGAAGCAAATAGTCATTGACTGCCATGTAGATTATGCTCCTTGCTTGAGCATCTTTCTTCATCCAATTCTTCAAGTCTGCAAGCTCCTCCCTAGTTGGAACACTAGGATCTCTGAATTCTGGCTTTTCTTCATCTCCTGTGATGTATCCTATCATATCTTTGCTCATAAGATGAGCTTCCATCCTCATAGACCATGCAGGATAGTTCTCTCTATCCAACTTTTCAATTTGGAGACTATCTCCCATCCTTGCTTCACCTGTAGTCTCAAAACTTTAACCTTTACAGATAATGAATGTACCTTTACTTCGACTGTTGCTCCTTCTGATCCTTTTGATACTCTTTGTATGTCTTCCTTCAATCTTTCTTCACACTTTAACCTTTGCACCTTCGAGATGTAAAGATTTGTATTTCTGCAGTAGTCGGAGTCTTCTTTTTCTCAATTTTGACACAACCTGCTCTGATACCACTGATGGAGAGTGTTAATCTCCAAAAGAACAAGTTAACCTTGAATTTAGATCACCTCTATATCAAGATTAACCTTAGACTCCACCAAACTTAGAGATCATTCACCAATTTATCAGAAAATTGATTATTCTGAAAAATTCAACTTCTTCAGAAAAGTCTGCTGCAGATTAATCACTCATTGACTAATCAATTCTGTAAAGTTTTTGACAAAACTTTGCACAACACTTTGCCTTGAGATTGCGCAACTTTACCAAGTTAAATTTCTCAAAATGATTGAGTACACACTGAGAAATGTGTGAAACACTTTACCTATGTCTGAAAGAGCTTCTCTGCAATGGCGACTTTGACACCTGCAACTTCTTAGCA
>CM035407.1:74773887-74786387 GCA_020310875.1 Ceratopteris richardii
TCCGCACCCGCCCCCGCCCTCCGCCTTCCTCCCCCGCCCCCGCCTCCGCCTAGTCCCCCCACCCTCCTCCCTACACTTCCCCGCACCCCGCCTAGACCCCACCCCGCCCCCACATCCCCTCCGCCACCCGCAGCCCGCCACCCGCCCTCCGCCCCCCGCCCCTCACACCTCCGCCCTCCGCCCCTCACACCTCCGCCCCCCCTCGCGCACACACTCCACCCCCTCACTCTCTATCTCTCCCGCACCCATGCACATACACGCACAATTATACATACACACATATGCATTCACATACACACACACCCACACAATCACACACACACACCCACACACACACACCGAGACATACACTCACACACTCACACATGCACACACACACCCACATGCACACATACACACAGATACACTCATACATGCAGACATACACCCTCACATACACGCATATGTACACCCACTCACATACATACACCCACATCCTCAAATGCACACCCACACCTACCCCCTTCGATTACACATATGCACCCCCTTGCACGCACACACCCACCCACACACATACCTCCACACACACACACACCCACACACACATATGTTACACACACCCGCACATATGTTATTTTTTTAGAGTCAGTGTGTTGATTAATCTCTATTCTCTTGAGAAACACTACCACTTGTATTGTTCTGAGTTCTCTGCCCAACCTTGTAATCATCTGATTCGAATCAAGAAGTGTATGGTCTTCCTTGGTTAGTTATTGTTCACATTTCCTGAAGTATTTACTACTCTGTTCAATCTTTGTATCTGCCTGCTCACAGAAATGTTAAAGGGTATACTTCCCTAAAGAGAACCCCCTTGAGTAGGCAACGTACTGGAAGTGTTAATCTTTAATCTCTTTTTTTGTTAAAACAGGATACCCCAGTACCTCCTCTACAGTTTGGCAGGCCCGGTGGGACCTTTGCATTTCTGTGAGAAGTGTTTTTCCCTATTGCAATTGCGAATAGGTACATGACCCATACACGAGCAGATAAGGAATCTCTTCGTGTTCGGAGAAGTCTTAACAAGTTAGCCATAACCACGACTAGTGAGTCTACCTCTCCTCTCTCCTCCCTAAATTTATCGATTGATTTGGGTGCGACACCATTGTCAAAAGAAGGGTATAGGAGAGCTCTAGACTTCTCCTCAGATACGTCAGAAGAGACACCAGTCCAAATGGAGGATCTTTCTCATCTACTCTCCAGGATCAACATCAAGTTCCCTACCTTCAAGGGACATGCTTATGAAGATGCTGATGATCATGTGAGGAGATTTATCTCTTTATGCCGTGGACGTGGTCTGCAAAATAGAGAGGATGCAATGCTGGCACTCTTTCCATTCACATTGGAGGGTCTTGCAGATAAATGGTATAGTCAATATGCAGATGGCCATTTCACTACATGGGAAGCTCTGAAGGCAGCGTTCTCACAAACATTCAGACCAAGTGATTCTTCGGAAAGGGCTCTAGATCAGCTAGAAAATTTGAAGCTGAGATCAGGTGAATCTTTTCATGAACTTCACACTAGAACAAAAGCACTTGTTGCACGTCTGCCACATGCTCCAGGTGACTTTTTGGTTAAAAAATGGATTGAGAAAGCTCTGCCCAGGTCATCTCAGCAGAAGCTTCGTGAATCTCTTAGATTGGATGCGACCCTCAATGATTTTGTTGCAGCCGCATCACGCATTGAAGAAGCAAGGCAACATTTCGAAGGGGATACACAACCAAAGTACGTTGCAGACATGGATCCTCTTGAGCAACTGAGGAGGGAATTGGAAGCATTGAAGATGCAACAAAATCAACAAGAAGAGAAGGTCTTGCCACCACTGCGTCGCACTGATGATGAAGTAGCTCAACTTCGCCGAGAGTTAGAAGATTTGAAGACCACTGAGGATATAAGGAGACAAATCTGGTGTACAATCTGTAACAACAATGGACATTCCAATGCTAATTGCCCTATTAAGGTAAGCTGTCAATTTTGTGGAAAAGATGGTCATGAAGCCAGAGATTGTTACTACCTCAAGGGTACACAGCAGAGAGGTAACCCTCAAAATTTGGATTCATATTATGCTAGTACATCAAATACTTCAAATAGAGAGGAGAATCGGCCTGCAAGGCCTAGATATAATAGACCTTTGATGTGCTATCGTTGTGGTGAGTACGGCCACATGCAAAATAGGTGTTCTCTTCCAGAAGATGCACCTCCCTGTCAACATTGTCCAGAGGCCAAAGATCATTATACCAAGGATTGCCCAAGAGGTCGTCCTGCTCCAATCCACATGATTGCAGTCTCTCCACATGAAGAAGGAAAAACCACTCAGACTTATGTTGTTTCATCCTCTGCTATGCCCATGATGACCAGAGCTAGACAAGCAGCAACAAACCTTAGGGGGGAACAACAAGGAATTCAGGATAAAGAGGAAGAAAAGAAGTCTGGATGGAAGGACCAAGTGGAAATTGAAGGAGCTTATGAAGAAATGACTACTTCTCTAAGAGGCCAACCAACACGTCTACAAGAAAATACTCAGGAGGTAAACATTGAACAGATCTTGAAAGGTATTCATCACAAGGTTAGTCTATATGAACTTATAAGGATGGATTCAAAAATAAGAAGTGACTTACTGAAGATTATACACTCTGCTCACTTGGTTCAATCACCTAGTATAGATGGTTTCATGGTTGATTTTCCCCCTGCACCCTTAGCAGACTACCAAAGTTCAAGATTATCTGTTTTTATCAAGGATGAAGCTCTCACAGGTGTTATTATAGATGGAGGTTCCGGCATCAATTTGATGCCTGATTTCACTATGAGGAAACTAAGGCTGAATCCCACAAAGGCAGCACCCTTCAGAGTCACATTAGCAGATCAACGTCGGGTTGCACCGCTGGGCATTGTCGAAAAAGTACTTATGATAGTGCAGGGTTGTCATTTTGTTTTAGACTTTGTTGTTATAGCCCTGCCACAGGAGACCTCATACCCTCTACTCTTGGGGACACCTTGGCTGAGACAAGCAAAAGCTTTGCAAGATTGGGGAAAAAATAAACTATGGATTTCAACAAATACCAATAGCCAACTGCAACTACATTTGGAAGAAGGATTCGACTCAGGAAAAACTACTGGATATACTGTGGATACTCAGGTAATGCCCTCTCTACCCCAAGAAGAGGATACATTGTTAAATTGGATGATGGGAAGTGCAGAGTGTTGCACAGTGGAGATTAATGAAATTGAGGAAGAAGTTGCAGATAAGGTAATTACAGGAAGGGGCAATGAAGACCACAAGGTGTTGGAGAATGAGCAATTGCAGGAAAGCACAAGCCGTGAGGAGGCAACCAATATAAAAGTATCAGAGGTGGAAGATTATGAACTCAAGAGCAGAGAAGATCTTCCTTTTGCAGATATACCTTTAGGATGGATCAAGGAACAGAAGAAACGGAAAAGAGGCCGTCCTCGACTAATTCCTATAGATGTTTGCACAGAATCTGCAGATAAGGATGGAACGTTTGGTTTTGAGCACGGGCCACCATTCACATTAGAGGCCTTTGAAAAATATGATAACCAGTTTAAGGATGAATATTTTGAGAGGGAGAAGCCTGTTCATGAATCTTTTCGGGAGAAAGCTTCTGTTGATTGTGTAGAAGGGGAATATTGGCGAATAGTGGAGCATGCAGCTGAGCAATTGGAGGACCTTTATGGTGCTAAGATAGAGACAAGGAAATTTGGTAGTGGTTTTCCTCAGGACAGACTTGGAGAGACACACAGCTCCTATGAAACCTCTGGGTGGAATTTGAGTAGCATTGCTCGGCTGGGTGGATCAATCTTAGCTGAGGAGAAAATCTCTGGAGTTCTGGTTCCTTGGCTGTATATGGGAATGTGTTTCTCCTCTTTTTGTTGGCATGTTGAAGATCACCACCGGTATTCTGTGAATTATATGTATTTTGGTTCTCCAAAAGTGTGGTATGGAGTCCTGGCAGTGCAACTTTAGGATCTGCAAGTTCATTATGAAGAAATAAGTAGAATAAGGAAGAAATTGCACCAGGGACGGTGCAAAATCTTGATGTGGGGGTCTGTAGATCCCCCTCCCCTCTCTCTTCCCCGCCATCTCTCTCTTTCCTCTCTCTCTTTTTCTCTCTTTCTCTCTCTTTCCCCCTCTCTCTCTCTATTCCCTCTCTTTCTTTCTCTCTCCCTCTTCTTTTTCGATTTCTTTCCCTTTCTCTCTCTTTTTCCCTCTCTCTCTTCCTTCTCTCTATTTCCCCTCTCTTTCTTTTTCTCTCTCTCTCTTCTCTTTCGATTTCCCCCTCTCTCTCTATTTCCCTCTCCTTCTTTCTCTCTCTCTCTTCCCTTTCGATTTCCCCCTCTCTCTCTATTTCCCTCCCTCTCTTTCTCTCTCTCTCTCTCTCTCTCTCTCTCTCTCTCTCTCTCTATCTATCTCCCTCTCTCTCTTCCCCTCTCTCTCCCCCCTCCCTTCTCTCTCCTCCCCCGCCCGCTGGCCTCCGCACCACCCACGCGCATGCCTCCGCACCCCGCCCCTCACACACCCACCCTCCACACCCGCCCTCCGCCTCCCGCCCCTCACACACCGGCCCTCCACACCCGCCCTCCGCCCCCCGCCCCTCACACCCGCCCTCCGCCCCCCTCTCTCTCTTCCCCTCTCTCTCCCCCCTCCCTTCTCTCTCCTCCCCTGCCCGCTGGCCTCCGCACCACCCACCCGCACGCCTCCGCCGCCCGCCCCTCACACACCCGCCCTCGGCCCCCCGCCCCTCACACCCGCCCTCCGCCCCCTCTCTCTCTTCCCCTCTCTCTCCCCCCTCCCTTCTCTCTCCTCCCCCGCCCGCTGGCCTCCGCACCACCCACCCGCATGCCTCAGTCCCCCGCCTCTCACACACCCGCCCTCCGCACCCGCCCTCCGCCCCCCGCCCCTCACACCCGCCCTCCGCCCCCCTCTCTCTCTTCCCCTCTCTCTTCCCCCTCCCTTCTCTCTCCTCCCCCACCCGCTGGCCTCCGCACCACCCACCCGCACGCCTCCGCCCCCCGCCCCTCACACACCCGCCCTCCGCACTCGCCCTCCGCCACCCGCCTTCCGCACCCGCCCCCGCCCTTCGCCTTCCTCCCCCGCCCCCGCCTCTGCCTAGTCCCCCCACCCTCCTCCCTACACTTCCCCGCACCCCGCCTAGACCCCACCCCGCCCCCACATCCCCTCCGCCACCCGCAGCCCGCCACCCGCAGCCCGCCACCCGCCCTCCGCCCCCCGCCCCTCACACCTCCGCCCTCCGCCCCCCGCCCCTCACACACCCGCCCTCCGCCCCCCGCCCCTCACACCTCGGCCCTCCGCCCTCCGCCCCCCGCCCCTCACACTGATGGAGAGTGTTAATCTCCAAAAGAATGAGTTAACCTTGAAATTAGATCACCTCTATATCAAGGTTAACCTTAGACTCCACCAAACTTAGAGATCATTCATCAAATTATCAGAAATATTGAAAGTTCTGAAAAATTCAACTTCTCTGAAAAGTCTGCTGCAGATTAGTCACTCATTGACTAATCAATCCTGTAAAGTTTTTGATAAAACTTTGCACAACACTTCGCCTTAAGGTTGCGCAACTTTGCCAAGTTAAATCTCTCAAAAAGATTAAGTACACTCTGAGAAATGTGTGAAACACTTTACCTATGTCTGAAAGTGCTTCTCTGCAATGGCGACTTTGACACCTGCAACTTCTTAGCATTGGTTCTCCCAACTCTGAACCCGTTTGATCAAGATCTTTTAGCCATAGATGGCTTACCTTCCAACTTAAATTTTAAGCCCTCATTTGTGTAAAACTTTACACTGTGGACTGAGCACTGGCCATTTCTTTGAAGATGAAATATGCGCCAGATTTCTCGACTCTCAGAACATCTTCATATATGAATGTTCCTAAGCAAAATTCTCTCAACCTGATTGAAATTAAACTCTCAAATTCTAGCCATAGATAGATTAGCTATGGACTTAGATACGTGCAAAAGGATTCTTCAAAAGATTAAGCACAGAAGGAGAATGGAAGAGAAGATCGACGCGTAGAATTCTTCTAAATTTTCTTCTTCATTACTTTTCACACATATGGTTGATGATACATACAATGTTCATCACCTCTTCACCTATTCTTCTCTATCTGATCTATATCACTCTCTCTACTTATGAATACGTATCTGTAGATATATATACGAGTCTAACTCGTCATCCTTTTACAAAATACATTGAACTATTTACAAGAGTAATATACAAAAGAAACATTTCTGATTCCATTTTCTTCCTCTGAAAGTAATCTTCATTCTTCCATATGTCTTCTCACTTTGATCTTCATAGAATCACTATTGATGATTGCTCTGCTCCAACAGCTCCCCCTCAATCTTCAATTGTGATTACCTGCATCTTCTTTATTCCTGCCATATCTTTAAACCTCTGCAATTTAGGTCCATCCAAACTTTTAGTCATCATATCTGCAAGTTGATCTTTTGTAGGGGTGTGTATGACTTCAATTTCCTTCTCAATGACCTTCTCTCTCAGAAAATGATATTGTATTTCAATATGCTTAGTTCTAGCATGAAATACAGGATTAGCTGCCAAGTATAATGAACTCATATTGTCTCCATAAATAATAGGAGTACTCTGAATCACATCAAAAACTTTCAAAAGTGTCTTTAGCCATATTACCTCTTTTGCAGCTTCCACCATACCTTTATATTCTGCTTCTGTAGATGACAAAGCAACTGTATGTTGCTTCTTGGAACACCATGAAATCAATTTGTCTCCTACATAGCACAAGTATCCATGTGTTGATCTTCTATCATCAACATTACCTGCCCAATCTGCATCACTATATATCTTGATTCTTGTATCTGAAGTAAACCCATAGTACAACCCTTCTTTGAGTGTACCCTTGATGTACCTAAGTACTCTTTGTCCTGCAATCCAATGTTCCTTTCTAGGACAATGCATGAATTGTGAAAGCACACCAACTGCATATGACAAGTCAGGCCTTGTCAATGTAGCATAAATCAAGCTACCAACCAAACTTTGATAGAGTTTCATATCTCTGAACTCTTCTCCTCCAAACCTAGACAATTTATGGTTCACTTCCAAAGGTGTAGGTGCAACCCTGCAATCTTCCATTTTAAATTTGGTTAGCAAATTTTTAAGATACCTTTCTTGGGTCACATATACTCCATGTTGAGTATAAGAAATCTCCATTCCCAAGAAGAATGATAGGTTCCCCAAATCACTGATTTTGAACTCTTTCTCCATCTGTTTCTTGATCATTTGCATCCCTTTATCATCTGTTCCTGTAAGTATTATGTCATCAACATAAATACACACATAAATGAACCCATCTTCACTTGCTTTGACTAGCAAGCTACTATCTGCCTTTGATGCTTGAAATCCAAGATCATTCAAGAATTTCACAAGCCTATAATTCCAAGCCCTTGGGGCTTGCTTCAACCCATACAAAGCTCTCTTGAGCTTACACACATAATTTGGACTCACTTGATCTTTGAACCCATCTGGTTGCTCCATGTAGACTTCATCTGAAATGTAACCATTCAAGAAAGCATTTTTAACATCTAATTGAGACAACTTCCAACCTTTACAAGCAGCAATTGCAATGAGTGTCCTGATGGTTGTCATCTTTGCCACAGGACTATAAGTCTCATCATAATCCACTCCATATGTCTGTGCATATCCTTTCACAACAAGTCTAGCTTTGTACCTAGACACACTTCCATCTGCAAATCTTTTAGTCTTGTAAACCCACTTACATCCAATGATCTTCTGGCTATTAGGTTTAGGAACCAAATCCCATGTTTGATTCTCTATCAATGCATCATACTCCTCTTGCATAGCATCTTCCCAATTCTTCTTCCCTTTGGCTTCTTCATATGTAGAAGGGTCTTCATCTGCTTTTACCAAATAAGCATAATCTTTAGTAGTTAAGAATGAAGTGTCATAGCTATACCTTGTAGGTTGCCATTTGTGCCTAGATGATCTCCTAACTTCTGCACTTCTTGAGGTCTCTGGTTCATCACATTCTGGATCAAACCTTGGCCTCTCTTCAACTTCAATCTGCACTTCATTACTCTCACTTTCATCAAGTAATTGAATCTTTGCTTTACCTTTCCTTTGTTCCACTACTTCTTCATCATCTGCATGTACATTATATTTACCTGCATACCAAGTACCTTGCTCATCAAATGTAACATCCTTGGATACAATAAATTGCTTTGTGGATGGACTCCACAACCTGTATCCCATTTGCTTATCATCATAACCAATGAATACATACTTCTCTGCCTTAGGCTCCAACTTATGCCTCAATTGAGATGGCACATATGCATATGCCAAGCATCCAAATATTCTGCAATGATCCAAGGTAGGTTTCTTACCCCACCAAGCTTCATATGGTGTCATACCCTGCAAAGCTTTACAAGGCAATCTATTAACCAAATATGTAGCTGTATTAACAGCCTCAGCCCACAAATAATTTGGGCAATTCTTCTCTTTCATCATGGACCTTGCAAACTCAACAAGAGTCCTATTTCTTCTTTCTGCTACCCCATTTTGTTGAGGAGAGTACCTGCAAGTAACTTCTCTCTTTATACCTGCATTCCACAAATAATCATTGAACTCATTTGAAAAATACTCTCCCCCTCCATCTGACCTTAGTCTCTTGAATTTTTGACCTGTAATCCTTTCTGCATATGCATGATAGTGTTTAAATGTATTAAACACTTCTGACTTTTCCTTAATCACATAAATTGTGATCCACCTGGTAGCATCATCAACATATATGACATAATATCTTGAACCATTTATACTAAAGTCCTTTGAAGGACCCCACACATCTGTATGCACCAATTCAAGTCTTTCTGAGTACATAAATCCATGCTTGGAATAGGATTGCTTATGAGCCTTACCTAATTGACATGCCTCACATCTGTATGTCATGTGTTGACCTGCAATGTTAGGCATTCCAAGCACTGAATCATTATTAATCATTTCTTTGATACCTCTTTCATTAAAATGTCCAAGTCTTTTGTGCCAAAGATCCAATTCTGACACCTTCTGCTCTCCATATGTGAACATAGCATGTCCAACATTTCCTTGTACCTTCAATGTGAAAAGTCTTCCTTCTTTCTTTCCTGCAATAACTTGTTTATACCCTTGACTAGGATCTTCCACATAAACTCCATCATTGGTAAACCTTACCTCATAACCTTTTTCCACAATTTGACCTACACTGATCAAATTCTTTGGAATTGTGGGAACATAAAGTACCTTACTCAGAAGAGTGCTCCCATCCTTAGCTTTGACTGAACCAATTGACTTTACCTTATGCTTTGTATTATCACCTGTCTGCACTGTATGATTAATTGCATTGTGATCTAGGTCAGTCATTAAAGCAATATTTCCACTCAAATGATTACTACATCCTGAATCAATATAAAACACTCTCATGTCCTCATGTGAAGTTTCACATGTATTCATAATGAGAGTTGAGTCCTCCTTTTGATCTGATGCATAGTTGTAATAGGTGTTATTATAGGATTGATTTTGGAAGCTTCTTCCTCCACCTCTTCCAAAAGAATTCCTACCACCTCTACCTCTGAAGTTTCCTCTCTGAAATCTACCACCTCTTGCTCTTTGATTAAAGTTCTGATAATTACCATTGTTTTGATTATTGTGCCAACAATCATGAGATAGATGATTGGTCTTACCACATATCCAACAAGCTCTTGCATTATCTTTGTTGTTTCTGCCTCTTCCTCTACTTCTGCCATTTCCTCTTCCTCTTATGAAGTTTGCTTGGTTTGATGTACCTTCTTCTTCACCTGATTGTTGCTTCCCTTTGTTGGTTTTCTTCTTGTCTTTAGAATACATTGCATGACCTGCACTCTTATCAACATCTCCTTTGATATCATTCTCAAAAGTTAGCATATGACCTAACAATTGATTCAAATCAGGAGTAAAGTGATCTAATGAAAGTTCTGTAGATAAAATGAAAGGCTTCCATTTCTCATCTCCTCTTAGTCCTGTGAGTATTTGTCTTACCAATTTGTCTTCTTCAATATCTTCATCAACTGCACCTAAAGAATCTGCAATGTCCTTCATCTTTGTCACATAATCAGAAATTGATTGTGAGGCCTTCTTCTTGAAGGTAGTAAACTCTGCCCATAGTGAAGCCTTCCTTGACTTGGTTGTATTTTGGAAATGCTCTTCCAAAGCATTCCAAATGTCACAAGCACTTTCAAGTCCTCTAATGTGAGGAAGCAAATAGTCATTGACTGTCATGTAGATGATGCTTCTTGCTTGAGCATCCTTCTTCATCCAATTCTTCAAGTCTGCAAGCTCCTCCCTAGTTGGAACACTAGGATCTCTGAATTCTGGCTTTTCTTCATCTCCTGTGATGTATCCTATCAGATCTTTGCTCATAAGGTGAGCTTCCATCCTCATAGACCATGCAGGATAGTTCTCTCTATCCAACTTTTCAATTTGGAGACTATCTCCCATCTTTACTTCACCTGTAACTTCAAATCTTTAACCTTTACAGATAATGAATGTACCTTTACTTCGAATGTTGCTCCTTCTGATCCTTTTGATACTCTTTGTATGTCTTCCTTCAAGTTTTCTTCAATCTTTACCCTTCTGCACCTTCAAAATGTAAAATTTTGTATTTCTGCAATAGTCGGAGTCTTCTTCACTTCAATTTTGACACAACCTGCTCTGATACCACTGATGGAGAGTGTTAATCTCCAAAAGAATGAGTTAACCTTGAAATTAGATCACCTCTATATCAAGGTTAACCTTAGACTCCACCAAACTTAGAGATCATTCATCAAATTATCAGAAATATTGAAAGTTCTGAAAAATTCAACTTCTCTGAAAAGTCTGCTGCAGATTAGTCACTCATTGACTAATCAATCCTGTAAAGTTTTTGATAAAACTTTGCACAACACTTCGCCTTAAGGTTGCGCAACTTTGCCAAGTTAAATCTCTCAAAAAGATTAAGTACACTCTGAGAAATGTGTGAAACACTTTACCTATGTCTGAAAGTGCTTCTCTGCAATGGCGACTTTGACACCTGCAACTTCTTAGCATTGGTTCTCCCAACTCTGAACCCGTTTGATCAAGATCTTTTAGCCATAGATGGCTTACCTTCCAACTTAAATTTTAAGCCCTCATTTGTGTAAAACTTTACACTGTGGACTGAGCACTGGCCATTTCTTTGAAGATGAAATATGCGCCAGATTTCTCGACTCTCAGAACATCTTCATATATGAATGTTCCTAAGCAAAATTCTCTCAACCTGATTGAAATTAAACTCTCAAATTCTAGCCATAGATAGATTAGCTATGGACTTAGATACGTGCAAAAGGATTCTTCAAAAGATTAAGCACAGAAGGAGAATGGAAGAGAAGATCGACGCGCAGAATTCTTCTAAATTTTCTTCTTCATTACTTTTCACACATATGGTTGATGATACATACAATGTTCATCACCTCTTCACCTATTCTTCTCTATCTGATCTATATCACTCTCTCTACTTATGAATACGTATCTGTAGATATATATACGAGTCTAACTCGTCATCCTTTTACAAAATACATTGAACTATTTACAAGAGTAATATACAAAAGAAACATTTCTGATTCCATTTTCTTCCTCTGAAAGTAATCTTCATTCTTCCATATGTCTTCTCACTTTGATCTTCATAGAATCACTATTGATGATTGCTCTGCTCCAACACACACCTCCGCCCCCCCTCGCGCAGACACTCCACCCCCTCACTCTCTATCTCTCCCGCACCCATGCACATACACGCACAATTATACATACACACATATGCATTCACATACACACACACCCACACAATCACACACACACCCACACACACACACCGAGACATACACTCACACACCCACACATGCACACACACACCCACATGCACACATACACACAGATACACTCATACATGCAGACATACACCCTCACATACACGCATATGTACACCCACTCACATACATACACCCACATCCTCAAATGCACACCCACACCTACCCCCTTCTATTACACATATGCACCCCCTTGCACGCACACACACACCCACACACATACCTCCACACACACACACCCACACACACATATGTTACACACACCCGCACCATTACACACTCACACCCCCATACAATCACACACAAATCACACACACCCACACTTACACACACACACTTTCACACACACAATACATGCACACACACACCGGCAGACATGCAGAACCCCGCACACGTGGGAAATAATCAGAAACAAAGCCATGGAAGCAATGGATGCATGGAAGCAATGGAAGTAGAGCGCCTGAGAAGGATTGGGGTTGACAATCTACATCTAGAGATAGATGGTGATTTCTGGTGTCATTCGACTCTGTTGTTCCTTATTGCCATGGAAAGCA
>CM035407.1:74801387-74803887 GCA_020310875.1 Ceratopteris richardii
ACTCAGGGTGCAGCAACCATCTGAGTGGGAATCTATCTTTGATGACTGATATGGAAGCAAGGGTGAATGGACATACAGTTCAAACAGGTGACAATACCAAACATAAAGTGGAGAGCATTGGATCAGTGAAGACAAAGAGTGGAAGTACACTTCTGAGCAAGGTAGTTTATGTTCCTACTATTCCTAAAAATTTGATAAGTGTAGGGCAAATTGTGGAGAAAGGATATGAGGTAAGATTCACAAATCATGGTGTTTATGTACAAGATCCAAATCAGGGATATAGAAACATAATTGCAGGTAAAAAGGAAGGAAGATTGTTCACTCTCAAAGTCCAAGGTAATGTGGGACATGCATTATTTACCTATGGAAGTCAAAAGGTATCTGAATTAGACCTATGGCATAAAAGGCTAGGTCATTTCAATGAGAGAGCTATAAAGGAGATGTCAAAGAATCAGGTGGTGCTTGGATTGCCAAACATTGAAGGGCAACATATGGTGTACAAGTGTGAAGCTTGTCAATTAGGTAAAGCACATAAAAGTTCTTACAACAAATCAGGATACAAGCATTCAAATATGCTTGAATTGGTTCATACAGATGTTTGGGGTCCCTCAAGGGACTATAGCATAAATGGATCCAGATATTATGTGTTGTTTGTTGATGATGCAACCAGGTGGATTACTTTGTATGTAATCAAGGATAAATCAGAAGTTTTCAAGACATTCAAACATTTTCATGCTTATGCAGAAAGGATCACAGGGCAAAAGCTCAAGAGGTTAAGATCAGATGGAGGGGGAGAGTATTTCTCTAAAGAGTTTGATAATTATCTGTGGAATGCAGGTATCAAAAGCGAAGTAACTTGCAGGTACTCCCCTCAACAGAATGGAGTAGCAGAAAGGAGGAATAGGACTCTTGTAGAGTTTGCAAGAGCCATGATGAAGGAAAAGAATTGTCCAAATTACTTATGGGCAGAAGCCATTAACACTGCAACATACCTTGTGAATAGGTTGCCTTGCAAAGCTTTGGATGGAGGAACCCCTTATGAAGCATGGTGGGGTAAGAAGCCTAGTCTTGATCATTGTAAAGTATTTGGATGTATTGCATATGCTTATGTTCCTTCACAATTAAGACATAAGCTAGAACCAAAAGCAGAGAAGTATGTGTTTATTGGATATGATGATAGACAGATGGGTTACAGGTTGTGGAGTCCATCTACAAAGCAATTTCTTGTTACTAAAGATGTGACATTTGATGAGCAAAATATGTGGTATACAGGATCACCAAATGAGTTTGCAGGTGTTGAAGAAATACAAAGGAAAGGAAAGGCAAAGGTAAAAGTATGTGAAGAAATTGTTGATGAAGTTGACTCTAGAAGTAGAGTGCAGGATCATGTAGAAGAAGGGCCAAGATTTGATCCAGAATCAAATGAGGCTGAAACTTCAAGAAGTGCAGAAATCAGAAGATCTACAAGGGAAAGGAAAGAACCTATAAGGTATAGTTATGATACATCTTTCCTAACAACAAAAGATTATGCCTACATTGTGAAAACAGAAGAGGATCCAACTACTTATGAAGAAGCCAAAGGTAAACAGAATTGGGAGAAGGCAATGCAGGAAGAGTATGATGCTCTACTTGAAAATGAAACTTGGGAACTAGTACCAAGACCAAAGAATCAGAAGGTCATTGGATGTAAGTGGGTATATAAAACAAAGAGGTTTGCAGATGGTAAGGTGTCTAGATATAAGGCTAGACTTGTGGTCAAAGGTTATGCCCAAACTTATGGGGTAGATTATGATGAAACTTTTAGTCCTGTTGCCAAAATGTCTACAATTAGGACATTGATTGCTATTGCTGCTTGTAAGGGATGGAAATTATCACAATTGGATGTGAAAAATGCATTTCTAAATGGATACATTGCAGATGAAGTATATATGGAGCAACCAGAAGGCTTCATGGAATCAATTGGATCAGATTATGTGTGTAAGCTCAAGAGAGCTTTATATGGGTTGAAGCAAGCTCCAAGAGCTTGGAATTACAGATTGGTCAAGTTCTTGAATGAATGTGGATTTCAAGCATCAAAGGCAGATAGTAGCTTGCTAGTGAAGGCAAGTGAAAATGGATACATTTACATGTGCATTTATGTTGATGATATTATTGTTACAGGAACAGATGTTCAAGGAATCAATGAACTCAAAAGACAAATAGAGAAGGAGTTTGAGATAAGTGACTTGGGAAACTTATCTTATTTTCTAGGAATGCAGATTGTGTATACTCAACATGGAGTATATGTTTCACAAGAGAGATACTTGAAGAATCTTTTAGTCAAGTTTAACATGGAAGATTGCAAGACCTCAACTACACCATTGGAAGTAAATCATAAATTAAGCAGGTATGGAGGTGAAGAGTTCAATGATATGAAGAAATATCAGAGTTTGGTAGGTAGTTTAATCTATGCTACCTTGACAAGGCTAGATCTATCATATGCAGTAGGTGTGTTGTCACA
>CM035407.1:74811387-74838887 GCA_020310875.1 Ceratopteris richardii
ATTGACAAATTGGATCGAAACAACTACCCGGCATGGTCCCTAAGGATGGAGGCTTACCTTCCAACAGGAGTAAATTACACCAAGTTCGGTGGATTTCCAGGTGACGATCCTGATGCCCATGTACGCACTTTTGAAATAAGTTATGTAGTGCCAAACTATCCACCCGATCTGGCATACAAGGCCATCGTTTTCCAGTCAACATTAGTTAATGAAGCAGCGAGGTGGCTTATAGAGTATGATTTCAATCATTTCGTTACCTATGAGGCGATAAGGGATGCATTTTTACAGAGATTTTGGCTGAAGAAGAACCCTGCCAAAATCTTTGATTACTTGCAGAACAATAAACAGAAGCTGCACCAGACTGTGCAGGAATATGCCACATTGTTTAGAACTCATTTGAGACAACTACCGCCGGCCTATGCCAACCTATCAGATGATGTGATAACTCAGTGGTTTATTAACGGGTTAACCCCACAACTAAGACAAATTATGATCATTCGTTGTGTGGGAGCTATGACACTAGATGCCGTGATTGCAATGGCCTTGCAACTCGAGCATGAGGTTGGAGGTTTTACCAAAGACCTGGAGTGGTTAAAAGCCAGTAAAAATGTTGTAGAGGATCCGGCTAGATAGATGTACTGCACCAAGTGCAAGAATCCAGGGCATACCAGTGCCACCTGTGGTATCAGATGTATTGTGCTATCTGCAATACCACCGGACATTCTACCAAAAATTGTGCGTATAACGCCAAAATGTAGGGACTAGCAACTATAAATGCCATTAATACAAGAACCAGGGCAGCCGGCCACCCATTATGTACTGTTGAAAGTTTTGCAAGCTCAAGAGTGTGGGAACATGCCCCAAATTGAGCCTTCCACATCATCCACAATCAAAGGAGGCTGATTTCCATGAGTTGGAGGCATCCAATTATGCCCATAATGGAAAGAAGTTGATTAGAGAAGATTTAGCTCACCTCTTGATGTGATTGGACCTCACTTTTGACATGTATATGATTTTGATTGGTTAAAGAGGTTAGTATGCGGTCTTTAGAACCTCTAATGAGTTGTATTATGACTTAGAGTTGTGGAAATATGTGCCCAAGCTGCCCGCTTGCTTAAGCGTACCCCCTAATAGCTGTTCTCTGCATATTTTGCAGAGATTTTACTTTTTCATACTCTTTCTCCCTAGATGATCTTGGCAGACCCCCCGATCTTGTACATCTGAAGGAAGTGAAAGAAGGTCTTCAAGAGTAAGATATCCAGTACAAAGGTTAACATATGATAATTTCATTCCAAAGCATTATGCATACATGACTCAAGTAATCAAGGACAAAGAACCAACTAGTTATGAAGAAGCTAAGGATTGCAAGGAATGGCAAGAGGCAATGAAGGAAGAGCTCAAAGCACTTGATGAAAACCATACTTGGAGCTTGGTACCAGCTCAAGAAAGCATGAAGGTGATAGGTAATAAGTGGGTTTACAAAATTAAAAGAAATTCAGATGGTGCCATTGCTAGGTACAAAGCAAGGTTGGTGGCAAAAGGCTTCTCCCAAAGCTACGGGATAGATTATGATGAAACTTTCAGCCCCGTAGCCAAGATGCCAACAATTAGGACTTTGATTGCAGTGGCCACATCAAGGAAATGGAGCTTATATCAGTTGGATGTGAAGAATGCCTTCCTCAATGGAGAGCTTGAAGAAGTAGTCTACATGAGCCAAACTCAAGGATTTGCTAGTATGAGGTACCCAAATCATGTTTGCAAGCTAAGGAAAGCATTACATGGACTAAAGCAAGCCCCAAGGCCCTGGAATCAGAGGTTAGTGGATTATTTATCAAGTTGTGGATACAAAGAAAGTGTTGCAGATCCATCACTTTACATGAAGAAGCAAGGAGACAAGACGGTATACATATGCATCTATGTGGACGATTTGATCATCATAGGAAGTGATATTCCAAGTATTAAAGATATCAAATCAAAGTTAGGTAAGGAGTTCAAGATATCTAATCTTGGAACACTAAAGTACTTCTTGGGAATAGAGGTAATCTATGCACACAATGGCATCTTCTTGATTCAAAGAAAATACTTGTTGGATGTGCTATACAGGTTTGGTATGAGTGGTTGTAAGCCACTTTCTCAGCCCATGGAGCCCAATACAAAGTTGGTTGGAGGTCAAGGAGAGGCTATACAAGATATTACACTATATAGAAGCATAATTGGTTCATTAATTTATGCTACATTCACTAAACCTGATCTTGCATATGTAGTAGGTGTTCTCTCTCAATTTTTGCATGCACCTACTCATGATCATCTCATGGCGGCATGAAAGGTGCTTCGTTACATCAAGCACACCATCAACCAAGGTCTATTTTACTCATATGATGCTGATCTAAGTGTCAAAGGATATAATGATACTGATTGGGCAGGTAGCAAGGATGATCGAAGGAGTACATCGGGTTATCTTTTCATGATAGGTACAAAAGTGATCTCTTGGAGCTCTAAGAAGCAACCCACTTGGAGTGATTTTACTCTCATTGGAAAGCCCTTAAAGTTTAGTTTAAGCCTACAAAATTTCATTTTCATTATCTGCATATACTCAGAGAAACTCAGAAAATACAGAGCCTATGTCTGGAAAATTTCAAGATCCTAGGAGGGTTCATTTGCTTTTGTTGTGCACATAGGAGTGTTTATCCTCCAACATGTACCACCTCAGATGAGAAATAATCAGCAGCAAGGATACAGAAATTATCGAGGACAGCGGAATACAAACTTCAATACAAATCGCTGGCAGACGGGAACATCACAGGAAGGTCCTTCTTTGCCACCACCTCGATGTCATTTTTGTGGTGAGTTGGGTCACATCCAAAGATTCTGTAAAGATGCAGCCGAATATGATCAAAGGAAGAAAGAGCCTCAGAACCCAATGACCAATATGGTTTATATCTCACCAGTAGAAACACAAGCTGCAGTGGTCCAGAGAAGATCCCGTAAGCAGTTGCAACCAGCAGTTGAGGTGTTTGAACCAGGCATCCATGAACAGCAGAGAATGTATAACAAAGCTAGCCAATGGACCACCAAAGAGCCTATAGTGTTCCCAGATCCAATTCCGGTGACCCAAGTTCCACTGCCAAAGGAAGGATCACAGGAACAAGACTCTACCTCAATAACAAGCGCATCATCTTCAGAATCAGTGAAAAGTACAATTCAAGTAGATCAGGCATGGGAAATTTTATCTAAGGCATCCATTGGATAGTTACTTGCATTAGTGTCGGGAGTTCGGCAGCAATTCGAGCAACAGCTCAGTCCAGGGTCTGCCTGCATTCCAGTGACGGCAACAATACAACCGGAAGCTGACTCTACGGTGGATCATTCGGTCCCCTTAATTACGGTATGGTACAAAAATCACAAGATTACTCAAGTGCTAATTGATGGTGGGTCTGGTGTAAACATCGCCACTGGAGCGCTTTGTAAAAGTTGGGATGGACACAAATCGAGCCTGTTCAATTTTTCGTCAGAATGGCAGATCAATCTCGAGTCCATCCGGTGGGACTCGTACGGAATGTCCCGATAACTTTGCACGGTACAACGTTTAAGATGCCTTTTGTAGTCTTAGAACTATCGGAGTCTAGTCTTGACTATAATCTTCTTTTCGGATGACCCTGGTTAAAAGAGGCTAAAGTCATACAGGATTGGTCCGCACAGGAATTGACTTTTAAGGATAATCACTGTAAATATGTTGTTAAACTTGATGCCATTCAGCCTTGCGAACTTCATGCCAGACCATATGTAGCGGAGCCGGTCCACATGTTGGATGGCTTATCTGATGATGAAGAAGAAGCGTTTCTGAAGAACAATGAAGATCTGATTTCCTTAGGTACTGTAGATCTGCAATTTGTTGTAGACAACTGGAGTCCGGCTGCCTGTACGGTGGTGCCTGTGACCGAAGAAGTGGAGACAGAAGATACTGTTGCTATGGACGAAGCCGCTCTACAACAACTTTTTACAGTCAGCTGACGATCCAGGGAAACCTCGTCAATTCTATGTTCCCGAAGATCAGTTAATCACCTATAATTTGGGAGATGAAGTAAATCTGCGACCTGTCAAGATAAAGGAAGGATTGTCTGAGGCGTTTCAAGCAGATTTGATCTAGCTTCTTTGTGAGTTCTCTAAAGACAACCTATTTTTATTGATGAGACTCCTTTTATATGTATAAACCAATGCTCTTGCTTATGACTACTGACAACAATGATATTTGCATGTGAACATGAACTTTTGAATCAATTGTTATTTTTTGTTTTAGTGTTTTTTTCATAAAATTGTTCAACTACGTATGATAACACAAAAATTTTGCGAAATGTATAATAAAAGAAATTGATTAATCAATAGTATAACTATTTTCTGAAATTAAACGTGTGACAAATAAAGTCGTTAGTTTTAAAGTTTCCTATAGATTTCACTTTTGCCGCCTAGTCATTAGTTGTAACTTCGCTTCATATGATTTCACTTTTCGAAATACATAAGAGTCGCATAAGAGACCAAACCTGAAGAGTGGCACTCTTATTTGATTGGATTGAATTCTTTTAAGATTCAATTTGATTGGATTGGATTGAATTCTTTTCGAAATACATAAGAGTCGCATAAGAGACCAAACCTCAAACCTGAAGAGTGGCACTCTTATTTGATTGGATTGAATTCTTTGGATTGAGTGGCACTCTTATTTGATTGGATTGAATTATTTTGATTTATCTTGAGCGTATGTTCTTTTAAGATTACTAAAAGCTTGCTGCATCGTTCATAAAGTTGATGATAGAATTTGACTAAAGAACATTGGTATGAGTTTTAAACATATTGATTGTCCTTATTTTCTAATGATCTTTCAATGTCAAAGCATGCAATTAATTCACAAATGCTGGAATTGATTTTATGTTACATTCTCTATAGTAAATGCATAACTTCTGCTATCTTCTTTGCAATTCTTTTGGATTCTTCAAGGCATGACAATTAACTTTGAGATACGAAAAGGGTAGTAACTGTTCTAGCAGTTTTGTATGACCAAAGACCGAAGGAAATGAACAAAGTTGTAGAACTCTTACAAGGAAATTACAATTGACGTATTAATGTGCTTGAAATTGACAAACTCTTTGAGCTCTTTGCTATTACCTGAGATTGCTCCAAGCACCCGGCGTGCGCCGTATTTCCGGCGGTTGGCATGATCGACCGACCGTTGCTTTCGCACCGACATATTGGTGAACCCAACGTGAACAACGGCATTGCGACTCAGGTACATCGGACGGGAAACAAATTCCAAGTATTTATACTGAATTCTTCTTGTTTGCACATAGTTTAACAAAAATGAAATCTAATGTAGAAAACCTTTTGCATGATATGGAATCACGATTAGTGTCCTCTATAGATTTAAAGCTTAATTCTAAGTTTGAGTACTTAAACTCATTTCTTTCAATCTTAACTACAATAGTATCTGATTTTAATGCAAATCTTAAATCAATAGATACTCAATTTGATCACGAGTTTAGGAATTTAGAAGGAATTCTTCATTATGAACTGTCAAATTTGAATGAGCATATGGAAACATTAGCAAATCATGTAAAAGAAATTTCATCATTCAAAACTATTGGTCATGACATTACAAGTTTAAAAGAGAACATTGAAAGGTTAAACAATCAAATACAAGAAAGTGCTACATGTGAATGCAAAGATAAATATCAAGTACGAGTTCAAAGTAGATCTATGTCTTCTATTGACCAAAACCCTTTAACCAATCATAGAAGAGTCTTTCCTAGCCCTTTATATCAAAGACCAAAGAGAACTGTAAGATGTTTCTGGTGTGACCAACTAGGTCATACTTATGGGAATTGTATGGCCTATGAGAAAGCATGTAGCCAACAATTGGTACTAGAAAGTGAACAGAAAATATGTGATTATCAAACACAATTACCTTTGAGATTAAACTTAGGTCGAGGAGGGATGAAAGTACTTTGATCAAACAAAATTTAGTCCTAAAACTAAACTTGAGAAACAATGGCAACCTAAGAGTCATGATGAGAAAAGTAATGTATGTCAATTACATTCTATGAACACCAAGATTGTGATTAAATGTGAATGCTTGGATAATGATCAAACCTTTCTTAAACCTAAATCTATGAGTAACATTAATATTCAAACTACATTTAAGGATCAAGATACATTGAAAAAGTTTAAGAAAGAAGATGTAAGGATTAAAGATGATGAAAATGAACAATCAATTGATGGAAATAAAAACTTACATGCGGTTAAAACAGAACCTAAAGTCATAGAAAATGATAATAAATGTGACCAAAATAAAAATGATGAAAGAATAGTACAAACATCTGAAGATGAAAATTGCAAGAGAGCAAGGATTACGACCACCACATGCTAGAGAGATGACTCTCCTCCCAACCAAATGCCTCTATATATAGCTCTCTCCAGGGGACTGCCTTCTTGGGCAGGTGGATACTAACCATCCAAGTGTCAGCCATGTAACTACATGTGCACCAAGTGTCCCAGTTAACTCGAGTTAACTCAAGTGGATGCTTCTAGAAGGCTCTAGATCTCTTTGCGCAAAATACTCTCCCCATGTCTCCCATGGGGATTGAACCCAAGACCTCCTCCTTCACATCCATGAGACTTAACCACTAAGCTAAGTGGATCACTTGTTCACAAGAGCACAAGACCTCCTAGTAAGTCTAAACTCGAGATCTTTGGTCATACACACGGATGACCAAACGGTGTCCGATTTCAGATCTGTCTGAACCGGCTAGACCCTTGGATCATAGACTTACTTTATTACATTCTTCTCCCCTTGGAAAAGATTTTCGTCCTCGAAAATAGAGCTATATACATACTGTAGGCAACCCCAGAGCCTCATGTTCTAAAACTGGAAGAACATGGTCATGTTCTAGAACTGGAAGAACATGTCTTATCTCTGTGGTGGCATCCTTGCCCAAATGATTCAAAACACTATCTGGTTTTGTACTTTGATGAACGGGACAAAGTACAAACTAGTGAAGAATAATGAGGGTGGATCTAATGAGATCCCTGGCTAATTCAAAGTTTCTGGATGTGCGATCTAGGCACAAACATGTGAACTAGGTGGATTCAAATTACTAGTCCATTTTTGGGCATAACTGGTGCATGGGCTTAGTAATGAAGGTGGGATTCTTATCCCTCCCAAGACTTTGAGAATTCTTGATTCACTTGAATTTGTTTTGGAGAACTTGAAGTTTGGTTGTCCCATACATCTAACTTTAGATGTCTGTACAATGGTTTACTTTTATCTAATAGTTACTTGATTTTTTCACCCAACTAGAGGACTACTTTATCCCAATGAGTTGAAAAAATCCTATGTAAACTGTAGGAGAAAGTTTACTATTTCGGTGGAATCAACCATACTAACTTCACCAATTCAAATTCAAAATGAAAATTGTCCAACTTGGACACTTTTCTCAAAGACTTTTAACTGAAAGTTCTTGGGAATTGTCAATCTGATGAGCAATTCCTAACTTCCCTATTCTAGAGTATACTGGACTCCAGGAAATCATTTATGCTATAACTTGAAGCAAACTCAAATGAATAAGTCCACTTAGACTTATCATCTTTTGAAGATTGAAAAGGTTCTTGTACATAACATCTATCTAGGATGTTCAAGTTACTTATTTTATTCTAACCGGCTAACCCTGGTCTTTTGCAAAAGGAATCAGATACTATATCTGAGTCAATTTCAAAAGATTCGGAAAGCGGAAAGAAATAACTAAGACTCTGTACAACCAATTCAAACTTCGAATATACATAAACTTGCTATGAGTCAAAGTCTAGTTGACTTAGGACTTTAACTTTTCAAAGATCTATATCAACAGGATATTGAAGCATTGTCTTTATCTTTAAGAGAAATAAGCTGGATTCTCAAAAAGATTCAAAGAAAATAAAAAACATCATCCAACCACAAGATACTAGTGTGGTAACCAACATCAGTGTGTCGACCCACTGAGATTCTGTTGATGAGTTTTGTAAAATAATGCTTCACTTGAGACTAAGTTCAAGTCACATTCAGTCTTTTTGACTCTTTACTGGGAATGCAATTCTTGTGTGTTTCTCAAAATTTTATCAAGTTATACTAGAAACTTCATGCTTGACTTAGTCAATTAAATCTTTAGTTGAAAAGATCAACTCAAAATCAGAGTCCCACTTCTTTCAGAAATTTATCAAATATTTCTTATCAATAACACTTAAACTTGAAGTGTTCTTAGAAGACCTTGGAAGTTACTTACTTCATATCTTCAGTTTCCTTGATCTTGAAGTCGTCTTGAAGTATCTTGAGATTCTTCCTGAATTTTAAACTCCTTCTTGGAAGTTTTAATTCCCTTGAAGATCAAACCTAACTTCAAGATTCCAAATGAAGACTCAAAGATAATCATCATCTCATGGTCCGATGTCCCATACCATCTTTCCTACATCAATCTGAGAATAAAATCTGGTGTCCCATACCACCCTATTTTATACCTTTAATAGAATATCTCCAATCCTTTTTGCTAGGGTTTTCAAATGAAAACCAATCAGAATTCCAAGTTCTTGAATTTTTCAAATTCAAGTTCAATTGGTTATTCTTGACCAATTTTGTAGTGACAAGAGCTTTTAACTTCTTGTCTTTAGATTCCTTTCTGTACTGATGCTTTTAGGTACCTATCCCGGTCGGGGCCTTTTTACAAGAATCTCTCTACTGCTTAAGTCTAAGCATCCGCTCATGGTTTTTGGATTTGTACCAAAATCCCTTTAAGGATAGGCAAACACTTATGTTTTACCTTCCACAGACTTAAGTACCATCTTCACGGTTGCAGACTACATACTTGGAATTACTTCACTCTGTTCAGACTGGGAACAGCTTACTTTTTCACAATTTTCCATTTAATAAATGGAACTTGAGTGAATAATTCCTAACGGAATTTTTTTACTGCCAATACTTGGGCAATCTATAGAGTAGTTCTAGTCGCACATTCTTGGACAATCATGGCCAAGTTTGATCAAGTCTGGTTGATCCTGGCGACAAAAATAAAGACTTAGTCTTTATCTTTTAAGATCTCTTAAACTATCTTAAGCTTCTTTGCTTACCTGCAAGATTTTAGAGATCTTTCCCTCAACTTAAGTCCAAGCATTTTCTAATGCTTTTCAAATTCCAAAGCTAAGAATCAATGATATACCATTATGTTATATCACTTATTGGACTTACATACCAAAACTGGTGGTTAGGGATTTGCTGGGAAGTACTTGCTATAAAACTTCTCTTGAAAGATGCTAGTCTCACATCTGGGGAGATTTTTCTTTCAAGAACTTTTTGATTCCTACGAAGGAATCAAGTAATACTAAGCTATAACTTGAAGCAAATGATTCATCTTGGAATCTTTTGCTTTCCAATTCAATGATTCATGTTGGAATCTTCTCCTTTACTGGAAAGATCTTCAAAAGGAATTCTAGACTTTTGGATAAGACCAAGACTTAAGGCTTTGCTTGTCCAAAAGACATTCTCATATAACTAATGAAATAGTTAATTAGACTCTTTCATTAGCTTATCTTTAGGAAATAGCTTAATTTCCAAAGATTACTTTGCTTGGGTCTCTTGTTTAAGTTTTTCTTATCTTAAAGACCACCAAGCATACTTTTCTTGTCTTAAGAAAAGTGCTTTAATAAAGTTTCCATGTTTACGTTTGAAAACTTTGCACAAGTAAATAATGCTTGGAATTGTTTACTTAATCTTATAAAAGATATTCTTGATTTTTATAAGATTCAAGGCTTTACCTCTTGAAGCTAATCTTTTAGGAAAGAACTTATTTCCTAAATTGTCTTTAGGAAATATCGGAATTTCCTAAGATATGTGCTTCAGACATGAAAATAATTTGAATCATTCCATTAATTGTCATGACTTTAGGAAATTACTTGATTCCTAAAGATCAATTAATATTTGTCTGGATTTTTTCTTTTTTAAGCCTTGAGTTAGCTTAAATAGAATCAAGCAGTTTCCTTCAAAAGTTTTCATGTCAATTGAAGACCTTGCATCATGCCTTGAGATGCATTTCTGGAAACTAGCATCTATGAACACTAGAGTTCCAGTGATTCTAGAAGTTCAATACTTCTACTTATTTTCATCCATATTTGATGAATAATAAAGTATTAAACCTTCCAAAATTTGCTGAACTTACAAGTTTCAACAGAAACTTCCTTACTTGGATGCATGAACATGAACATCCAAAAACAACTAAATCCTCGATAGCTGCTAAGAATGTCTAGGTTTCTTCCTAAACTTAGACTGAGCATGCATATTGGAAAGTAGCTCTATTTTCTTGGCATTTTAATGACAAGAAAAAATGAATACTTACTTTCAACATGCTTTCTTTTCCTCAAAAAGACTCCTACTAAGTGGTACCTATGTATCACTTTTTTGGGACAAAAATAGACTAGATACTTAGTTGCATGATAGTCAAGATCCTTGCAACTAGGTAATTTTCTATTTTCTCCACCTAGCTAAGTCAAGTTAGAAAAAGAAAGAAATGAAAATATATGTATTCAGCTACTTACCAAAAGATCATGTGTATGCTCATGCATCTACTTGCATGCAAATGCATGTTTATGTATGCAAATGCCCATTCTTGGGTGCAAATGCATGTGAGTTCATGCAAGTGTAATGAACTTAAGCAAATCTTGAGCTTATTAAGTATGCAAACAAGCATCCATGCAAAAACAACCTGCTTGCTATTCTGACAAAAGGTGCATACCGAAAACTTGAAAAGTACTTATACTTTTGTATCATTTCAATATTGTTTAGTCCTCTAATTAGCTTTCATATTGAGATAATCATGATTGGACTATGCTTTTAGTCCTAATTAATGCATCCTAAATGAAAGCATTCGAGCAAACAAATATCGAAATGAAAACATAACTTGGAAAATACTTAGCTCCACATAGAGCTACGTCCTTCCCTTAATCCTCTGGAAGAGCTTTTCTCTAAAGACTTTGGTCGGAATTAAAAGTTGGTTTGACTTTGATCACCAAAGGCCTCTGGATCTTCACACCATAGCTCCACTTCCTTCAGACTTTGCTCACAAACTTTAGCTGGCTTTGGTGCTTGTTTCTTTGGCTAAGGGAGAGTCCTCCCAAGACTTAATAAATCTCGGGGTCCATCACCGAATGGAGCGGCAGAAGTCACGTTTAACGTTTGGCTATGTAGATACAAGAGGAGAATCCCTTCTAAGAGAGAAGCAATCTAGTAGGCCCTCTATTGGATAGATCAAAGCCTCCTGAACAACGAGGTTACGGGTTCAAACACCATGTCAGATGCAAGATACTGCTCTTTTGTCTTTTTGAAGTCTTCTTCAACGCGAATTGACGATCCGATAAAGTTCTACGTCGGACACACTCCGCGAAAGGCTGTGAGCCTTATGGATATGCCATTGCCTTTCTAAGTGGACGGCGGGAGTTCGAAACTCCTGCGAGCTATGAGTAGAGGATTGTTCATCCTTTTGGTACTCTCAGCTTCTCCAGAACGTCTTCCTAGCGCAGCTCTGCAATCAGGATATTAATTCTCTTATCGAAGCGAATCTCACGCAGACCTGTAGGATATCCGGGTACCGCAGCGCTCTCTACTCAGAAAGACGAGAGTTCGAATCTTAGGTGCTCACAGTAGAGATAATCTTCTGGTTGTTTTTTTAGCTCTGTGCAAACTCTCCTTCAGTGGGCATACTGACATAATAGAAACTGGAGAATCACAGATCACGTACGCCTGTGGATTCATAGATAGGCCAGCGCTTCCCAGACGGGAGGTTTCGTGTTCAAATCCTTGCGCGCTCAAATAGAGTTCGAGTCCGCTGCGGGGCTGACGGCAGAGATCTGATAACCTTTTGCTAATTGCTTCCTTCAATCCTTCCAATGGCGCCACCGAAGATAAACAATGGACCTCGTAATACTCGCAAGAAGACGCATGAGAGAAGTCGCCAAAAAGAACATAACAAACTCTCCATTAAAGCTTGTGTGATGACAATGATGAAGGCTCATCAAGGTCTCCATGGAAGCTCAACCTTGAGCTCTAATACCAATGCAAGAGAGCAAGGATTACGACCACCACATGCTAGAGAGATGACTCTCCTCCCAACCAAATGCTTCTATATATAGCTCTCTCCAGGGGACTGCCTTCTTGGGCAGGTGGATACTAACCATCCAAGTGTCAGCCATGTAACTACATGTGCACCAAGTGTCCCAGTTAACTCGAGTTAACTCAAGTGGATGCTTCTAGAAGGCTCTAGATCTCTTTGGGCAAAATACTCTCCCCATGTCTCCCATGGGGATTGAACCCAAGACCTCCTCCTTCACATCCTTGAGACTTAACCACTAAGCTAAGTGGATCACTTGTTCACAAGAGCACAAGACCTCCTAGTAAGTTTAAACTCGAGATCTTTGGTCATACACACGGATGACCAAACGGTGTCGGATTTCAGATCTGTCTGAACCGGCTAGACCCTTGGATCATAGACTTACTTTATTACATTATGCAAGAGAGCAAGGATTACGACCACCACATGCTAGAGAGATGACTCTCCTCCCAACCAAATGACTCTATATATAGCTCTCTCCAAGGGACTGCCTTCTTGGGCAGGTGGATACTAACCATCCAAGTGTCAACCATGTAACTACATGTGCACCAAGTGTCCCAGTTAACTCGAGTTAACTCAAGTGGATGCTTCTAGAAGGCTCTAGATCTCTTTGGGCAAAATACTCTCCCCATGTCTCCCATGGGGATTGAACCCAAGACCTCCTCCTTCACATCCTTGAGACTTAACCACTAAGCTAAGTGGATCACTTGTTCACAAGAGCACAAGACCTCCTAGTAAGTCTAAACTCTAGATCTTTGGTCATACACACGGATGACCAAACGGTGTCCGATTTCAGATCTGTCTGAACCGGCTAGACCGTTGGATCATAGACTTACTTTATTACAAAAATCTTCAAATTCAATTAGAACATGACAAGAATATGGAAAAATGGGTACAAGAAGCCTTATGGAAGATTGAAATAATATCAAAAACTCATCTAAAGTTAAGAAAAAGGAGAAGAATTTTAGAGAATAGTTTTATTGTGATGGAATTGTTTATTGAGGATAAAACTTTTCAAGTTTTGCTATTGCTTGCTTTATATATGCCTATTTTCCTAAAGTTGAGAAACATATACCTAAAATGTTTTGTTTTATGAAGTTTTATGCTTGGAAAAGCTAGCTTATGATAAAGGTTTATATTATGCTTTGATGAACTTATGATTTTCTCTTTCACAACTAGGAAGAAATCTATTATGATAAACAATTATGAAGAACAATATTATACTAAAATGATGAATATTTGAATAAAATGATTTTGTCTACAACAAATATGATGATTATATTATACTATGAACATTATGATTTTTTTCTGAAATTTATGAACTTTGTTTCAAAGGTTGAAAAAGCTAATGTGAAATTTATGAAGTTATGAATTTATGAATTTTGTTTATGAATTACCCACTATGACTTCTTATGATGAAATTTATGACATGATGAAGATGAATATGATAGAATATATGCATTTCTATTTGCAAGATAAATGATAATGAAGATTCTTGTTTTGTAGTTTCTACTTTATGATTGCTTACAACCTGAAGATGAATTGATCAAAGCAATTGAAGATTTTATGCCAAAAGTTCTGATGAACTTAAAGAGAGCTGAAGATGGAGTTAATCTAGAACAGATGAAAAAGTTCTAAACCTGATTTATGTTTTAATTTATTATGAAAGTTGATGCATTATCATAATAAGAGATGTACATTCTTCAGATAGGTTAAGAAACTTCTTAAAATTATGAAAAGTAGAATTTACACTGAAGTAGGAACATGCTTGAAGAGAAGATAGGGATTAGAGACCTATGGTTGTCATATGAATAGTTGAAGGAACCCTTAACTTGCAACTCCTAGTAGAAGTAGGCTTGTTTTATATAGGTAAGCTTCCTTAAATCTGACCCATTTTACTAAAGAGATCCTAGTTCCCGCTTTAGCTTACCTCTAGATCCTTTGCTCTGATTAGGGGTTAAGCCTTTCCCCTTCATCAAAAAAGTTGCGAAGAAAAATTGAATGCAGTACATGAATGGTTGTTGCATATGAAAAGAGAAAGAATGAAAAAAAGAAAAATTATGATGAAAAAAGAGATAAAAGAAAAATCAAATGATTTCAATAAATCAGTTGTGGTCTTGAAATCACTTCTGAATTGAAAAACGAGCTATATAAGGCGGATGTATGCTAGAGGGGAATTAGTTTTTTGTATCCTAATGAAGTGGCTAGGAGATGAGGATAGAAGGCTTATATAACATATGCGTTACTTATGAACAGAGTTAATAGAAGAGTTAGTACGAACACTATTTGAATGACTTCTATAGTTTCTTTCTAAAACGTGTTTTCCAACTCATGCATTGAACGAAAAGGTTGAAATTCAAGCTTACATAATTTTATAAGTTTTCTTTGCTATCAGAAGATGTACTAATGATAGAAGCATTCTTTTTTAGACTATTTGCATTTGAGTTATGAATAATTTTCAAAAGAATTTGATACTGCTTCCTATTGAACTGCAGGTTGGCCAATCCAGGGCGATGTCCAGGTTTGGTGGGGGTGAATGTCGGAGAGATCCTCTCTCCCTTCATTGATAAGTAATGAAAGAAAAATTTATTGAAAAGTTTTCTTCCAATATGGATATATATAAACTCTCAAAAATATATTTTATATGAGCTTATGATTTGACCAAATCAACTCTTGAGTATTTGCAGGTTGAAGAAGATAGAAATGTGCATTTGTACTCATTTGATTCCTTGAAATATGACTTGTTTAAATAACCTATGTATAATTATTTTGTGCATGATTATGAGAGTATGTCTAAGCACTTAAATGTGTGTTGATTGTTTATATGAATCTATGTTTATATGAATATATATATTGCACTTTGATATGTCTTGGTAACTTTTTCCTTGATGTTTCTGGTAAATGTAGTAATGGATCACTCATGACCATTCCTATTAAAGCAAGAATTGAATAAAAATTCATCGAGGTATTGGTCTCTCTATAAGATATTCATTTTTTTTTAATAAGAGCCTAAGTCAATATGACATGAGTATGGTTATAACCATGATTTATATGTGTGAGAAATATGTGTGTCATAAGCATTATTAGTGCTTTTGAGAGGTTTTTTACGTAAAAAGTATATTAATGCATCTGAACATATAATTATATTAATATAAAACTCTGAATACATGTATGTGCCCATGAATCGTGAGTAGAAATAGGTATGCATGATTAATATGTTTGTTTTTAGATATTTTCCTTTGGCCAGATATAGAAGGAGAAGCGGGCGTGCATCTAGAAGGGGGAAGCATGCACAATTCTGGAGGGGAATCAAAATTACTTCCTCTCGCCCCTTCTTGTCGTGTTCGGGGGACAAGAAGATTTTTATACGTCACGGGAAGGATCAACCGGCAAGATTTAGCGCATTCGGTGTGAAGCAAAAAGAAAAAGGAAACGACTTAATAAGAGGACTTGAAGCTAGAAGAGGACGCTATGTACGTGGCTGTGCTGAGGATCAGAGAAAAAGAAGAGGGGAATTTAACGACTGCTCCATAGCGGATGGAAAGAGGTTTTACTGCTTCAGATGAAGATGAAGGAGTGCATGCTATCTTTTTGTGGTCTCTGTTGGATTTTCTTGGAAGGCGTTTCAAGCGACATGGGAAGTCGTGCAAGAACCGTGCTCTGTTGATGTTAGAGGTAAAATCGAAACAGAAAATATGGTGCTCTGGTTTCTTCACAATGATCATTTATTATAACTCTGCAGCGAAGTGTTAAAGTTGGATGTAAGTTTTCAATTCAGGACTGACAGTAATCGTTTCTACATACCTGCGCCTCATGTGTTTTTTTTTCTTCGCTGTTTAAAAATAGATTTGTTTTGCTTATTGCATCTCTGTGGATTACATAAACAATCAGAGACTAGCTGACTTAAATTTTTGTTCATCTAAACGAATTTTCTGCTCACAAGCTGAAGAGATTTATACTGTTGTCATACATATTTTCTTTTTTTCTTTTTTGTTGTACGTTAGGTCGATGCATATTATGATAGCCATGAATACGTCGTTATAAATAGCTCATCGCTTCTGTTCATCTTCCATGATTTATACAGTTCGTCGTGAAGGGATAATATGTTCATGTTAAATTACATGTACATGTCGATACCCAAAACAGTTGCAATTTGTCCGATTGCATCATGAGTTAAAGAATAGCCGCACGTTGTTTCATGCTCACTATCAACTTCGCGTTTCCTTTCTTACAGAAAATATGTGTTATATTTTTCTCCCAACAAATGTTTGGTGTTGTTTGTCTTTTTGATGTTGAGCATTACTCGACTGCAATCTAGCACTATCTAAAATACTTGTTCGGTTGAAAGAGATGAGCAATCTTTTTATCCTGCACTTTTATTTCATGCCGAGTCTCTCTGTTCAATGACCAAAATCATATTATGACTTTGCACCATTTTTCTTTGTTGTTCGTGATGGAAATTAAGTGACTTCTTTTTAGCCAGGAAAAGAACTACAGTATGAATAGATTCAATCCTCTCAAAATAATGCGAATTAATATTCTTGGAATTAAGGAACCATAGGGTAGATATTCTGCACTTGTAGTTTTGTGATCGGAAGCTTCTTTGCGCAAAGACATAGGAACAACTGGAGACTATGCTGAAGCTACCCATGACTTATGAACCCTTGATAAATGCTTCAGAATATCGGAATATGGTTTCCATTTCATTACACGAATGCTCCTGAAAAACTTTTCATATGAGGTTCTATGATTGCTTGTTAGAATTCCATCTAGAACAGTGCTCTCAGTTTCGTACTGTGCCTCTATGACATGTGAATCTAATTTCATGCGGTACCATGTTATTGTATATTGCATATTGTTTGAGCATTGTTCAGATTCAAAGAGATGAAAAGTGATTGAGAAACGGAGGTGCCAAGTGTGTGATGGTCAAATGTGGGTCGAACCTCACGTGTGGAAAGATCAATCATTGAAAAAGATTTCAAAGGTAGAACCTATAAAATATTAAAGAGAGAAGTTTAACGCTTAATAAAGACAACCTATTTTTATTGATGAGACTGCTTTTATATGTATAAACCAATGCTCTTGCTTATGACTACTGACAACAACGATATTTGCATGTGAACGTGAACTTTTGAATCAATTGTTATTTTTTGTTTGTGTTTTTTCCATAAAAATGTTCAACTTACGTATGATAACACAAAAATTTTGCGAAATGTATAATAAAAGAAATTGATTAATCAATAGTATAACTATTTTCTAAAATTAAACGTGTGACAAACAAAGTCGTTAGTTTTAAAGTTTCCTATAGATTTCACTTTAGCCGCCTAGTCATTAGTTGTAACTTCGCTTCATATGATTTCACTTTCGAAATACATAAGAGTCGCATAAGAGACCAAACCTGAAGAGTGGCACTCTTATTTGATTGGATTGAATTCATATGATTCGTTTTGATTTATCTTGAGCGTATGTTCTTTTAGGATTACTAAAAGCTTGCTCCATCGTACATAAAGCTGATGATAGAATTTGACTAAAGAACAATGATATGAGTTTTAAACATATTGATTGTCATTATTTTCTAATGATCTTTCAATGTCAAAGCATGCAATTAATTCACAAACGCTGGAATTGATTTTATGTTACATTCTCTATAGTAAATGCATAACTTCTTCTATCTTCTTTGCAATTCTTTTGGATTCTTCAAGGCATGACAATTAACTTTGAGATACGAAAAGGGTAGTAACTGTTCTAGTAGTTTTGTATGACCAAAGACCGAAGGAAATGAACAAAGTTGTAGAACTCTTACAAGGAAATTACAATTGACGTATTAATGTGCTTGAAATTGACAAACTCTTTGAGCTCTTTGCTATTACCTGAGATTGCTCCAAGCACCCGGCGTGCACCGTATTTCCGGCGGTTGGCATGATCCACCGACCGTCGCTTTCGCGCCGACAACGTGCAATGCTAGATAATTGCATACACGACGTCTTGGTCTTCGAGAGCATTGCATAAGTGACACTCTGGAATGTTAACACAAAATTTCGATTTCTCCAGGCACATTTGTGTCCGGATTAGGATGTGAGAGAGGGGGAGAGAGAGAGAGAGGGGGCACGAGTGAGAGAGAAAGAGAGAGAGAGAGAGAGAGAGAGAGAGAGAGAGAGAGAGAGAGAGAGAGAGAGAGAGAGAGAGAGAGAGAGAAATGGGCACAAGCACATTCCGTGAAGCAAGGTACACACACACATACACATACACACATAGATTTACACACACACAGATACACACACACATACATATGCATACACACATATATACACACATAGACACACATACATACACACATAGAAACACAGAAATACACACACATATACATATTAGACACATACACACTTACACACATACAAACACACATCCACACACATTTCCACACACACACATACACATGCATACACACATATATCTACACATACACATCTATATGCACACAGACACACATACACACATAGATACACACACATAGACACATATTTACACCCACACATAAACGCACTAATTTACATACACACATACACATGCATGCACACACACATATATACACACATAGATACATGCATACACACATAGACACACACATACACACATAGACACACACACACATACACACACATATATATACACACACACATAGACACATACATACTTACACACACATACATCCACACACATTTACACACACACATACACATGCATACAGAGACATATATATAGATACACACATATATACACACATTGACACACACATAGACACACATATAGACACACACATAAATACACACACAAATACACACACACAAATAGACACATATACACACATATATGCATACACACACACGTAGAGAGACATACACATACACATACACATACATGCATACATATGCATACATAATGCATATGCATATGCATACATACAGACTTACATGCATACACACACATACACACACATGCATACATAATGCACATGCATATGCATACATACATACTTAAATGCATACACACACATACACATGCATACACACACACACACTTATAGAGACATACACACACATACACATACATGCATACATATGCATACATAATGCATATGCATATGCATACATACATACTTACATGCGTACACACACATACACACACATGAATACATATGCATACATAATGCACATATATATGCATACATACATGCTTAAATGTATGTACACACATACACATGCATTCTCACATACACATACACATACACACATATATATGCATACACACACACACACGTAAAGAGACATGCACACACACATACACATACATGCATACATAATGCACATGCATATGCATACATACATACTTACATGCATACACAACACATACACACACATGCATACATAATGCACATGCATATGCATACACACATACAAACATATACATACACACAAATATATGCATATATACACACACACACGTAGAGAGACACACACATACACATACATGCATACATAATGCATATGCATACATACATACTTACATGCATACACACACATACACACACATGCATACATATGCATACATATGCATACATAATGCAAATGCATATGCATACATACTTGCTTACATGCATACACACACATACACATGCATACACACATACACATACACACATAGGCACACACCCACATACAAACACACATACACACACACACACATATATGCATACAAAGACACATAGATAGACATAGACACACATACACATACATGCATACATATGCATACAAATGCATACATAATTCATATGCATATGCATACATACATACTTACATGCATACACACACATACACACACATATCCATACATATGCATACATGATGCACATGCATATGCATAGATACATGCATACATGTTCCACCTGATACTCTAGGGATCATTATGCATGAGTACTCAAATATGTTTGATGATGACTTCAATTTTTTGATCTAGATGCTTACCCAGCGATCAAAGGAGGGATCTTCTGTGGCTCCACATAAACGAGGATAGCTATCTGCTCATATGTATGTTTTTTTTTCACAAATGTTTTTAATGATATAGAACACATATTTTTATCTATCTATTTTCAGGACACTTATAGCACCTCCAGATCATGATAGCAGAGCACAGGTGCCTATGAGGACATGCATAGCCACCTTAGGGCTAGAGTGCGATATAGAGCCAGAGGGGAATATTATGTATATAGGGAATCAATTGGAGTTCAAGAGAAGAATGCGAGCATTATGCGACTCTTACCTGTGCCTTGTCCACTTGCAGTGGAAGTAAGTATAAATTTTACATATAAATTGAAATACATATCTTATGTTTTATTTACATGAGTTTTCTTTTTTTGTAGTGAGCATGATGAGAGCGATAAAAAAATATGTACTTAGTTCATTTGAGACAAAGTTTGGGACAAGATGGTCACATAAGTGTTTTCTAAAAGAGATGTGAACATTTATGGCTCATCGTCGATATAATGCATGGTACACATTGCTTTTGCGTATATATATGTGGATATGAGTATGTGTGTTTATGTATGTATGGATGTATGTATGTATATGAGAGAGAGAGAGTGAAAAGAGTGAGACTACATGGACAAATACACACATACACACATATCTACATTTTGAACTTAAAAAGTAGGTCTTAAATATATCTTCTTTGCATTAGACACATCCCTTCATCTGTATAAATCAATTACATACCTAGGAAATATTTGAGCTCACTTAAGTCACTCATTTTGAGCTCCTCTTGCTTGTGTCTCTTGATCCTTTGAATGCCATTTAGATGATCACCTATCACAATAATATCATTTACATATACACATAGATAGATAACCTCATTATGATCCCTTTTGATGAATAAAGAAAGATCGAAATTCCTAGGTTTGAACCCTTGATCTTGAAGGTATGTAACCAATCTATAATTCCAAGCTCTAGGAGCTTATTTCAATCCATTCAATGCTTAAGTTTGCAAACATATAATTGTAGTCATCTTCCCAACTTGTGAGAATTTCTCGTCATAGTCTATATTATGCATTTTTTCGCATCCTTTCGCAACCAGTCTTGCCTCGTACGTGCAAACTAATCCATCTTAGTTTCTTTCAATGTTATATATGTATTTGCAACTAATTACCTTTTGATTGGATGGCACTGGAACCAAATCCGAGTTTCCATCTCCTTCAATGCATCTATTTCTTCTTTCATGGACTTTTCCCAATTAGGGTTTCCCTTTAACTCTTCATTGGTTGAGGGTTCCTATGAAATTGAGTCCTTTCTAGTTCTTTCTTCTCTCTTGTTGATCTTCTAGGTGCTTGCTTGGAGCATTCTCCACAGTACTCTTGCATCTTTATTTTTCCTCTTGAATTTCATATCTTATAATCCTTTTCCTTTTCATCTTCATCATAATCTCTATCACTTCTTGGATCCCGGACCTATGTATCATGCTTGCTTCCTAATTGATCAGAATTAGAATAAAGATCATATGGTGGAGTTACCTTTTGTTTGTCCTCCTCATACCAAGACCTATGTTCTTCAAACACAACATCCCTACTTGTGGTGAATTGCTTGGTTGAAAGCTTATAAAACATGTAACCCATCTAATTTGAGTCATACCCAATAAACACTGCCTTTGTTTCCCTTTCATCTAGCTTATCTTTGATTTGTGATGAGCATAAGCTAAACAACCAAACACCTTGCAATGTCCAAGACTTGTTTTTCTTCCATACCATGCTTCATAAGGAGCCATACCTTAGAGTGATTTGGATGGTAGTCTATTAACAAGGTACATAGAAGTTGAAATAGCCTCTACCCATAGATAATGTAGCAAACTCATCTCTTCAAGCATTGTTATAGCTGATCCAACCAATGTGTTCTTTCTCCTCTGTGAAATTCTAATGAGGTGAGGAGAGTACTTAGCTGTTAGTACTTCTCCTCCATCAAATATGAGCTTTTTGAGTGATCTACCTATATGGATCTACACATATGCTAGATACTTTTTTAAGCAATCAACAATTCGTTCTTACTCCTAATAAAGTACAGATTAGTCCATCTATTATGATCATCTATAAATGAGGCATAATACCTTGATCCTACCAATGAAGGTTCTCGGATTTGACCCCATATATCTGTATGTACTAGGTCCAATAAGTTGTTGTGGATGTGGCGTTTAAGCTTGAATGGTTGTCTCTGTGCCTTTCCAATTTGACATGTGCCACATGCATTGATCATGTGTTCCTCTCATATGTTTGGTAATCCAGCAACACTCTGATACGTACGTATACCATTTAAGGTTCTTTCATTCACATGAACTAGCCTCTTATGCCATACTTCAACCTCACTTAGGGTTTGAGACCCAAGGTTGAAAAGAGCTATGTTTTTAGTTTCTCCTACTTCAAAAATAAAGAGCCTACCATGCTTCTCACCTCTGGCTATCTTCTTGAAGCCTTGAAATGGATCTTCCACAAAAGCTCTTCCACAAAAGCTCCATGTTGGTTGAACCTAACTTGCAAGACTTTCTCGCCATTTGGCCTACACTTACTAGGCTTTTTGTAATAGTGGGAAAAAAGAGTACCTTGCTTAGAATATTTGTCCTACCATTGGAAGCTTTGACATTAACAATCTTCCCCACACTATGCTTTGTGTCATCCCCTCTTTGAACTTCATGTCTATGTTAAGTAGTCACAATCGGCACTTCGTTTTTGTATGTCCAAGTTTACCACAATTTCAGCAGGTGATTCGTGGTCATTTTTGTTGGGCATCCATCACTGAAGTTTGTAGGGTAGGTGGTTTGGTAGGTTGGAGAGATGAAGCAAAAGGTGCAGTTGAGTAGTTGAATTGTGGTGGATGAGGAAAACTAGAGTAAGATGGGGCATTTATGTTTCATAGGAAGATTTGGTTTAACAAAAAGTGGTCATTGATGCGGTTGTTGTAGATGGATTGAATTGGTTATGGATTGATATTCTGTCTCTACATCATAGGCAAAAGATATAGCCTTGTTGAGGGTTATAGGTCATAGGGTGTGAAGCTTAGCTTGGATTCCCACCTCCAAAACATCTTTGTATTTCCGTTGCAAGCTTTCCTCTGGTACATCTTCAAGTATTCAAATGAATAGTAAATTCTGCCAAAACTGCTCTGTATAGGTAGTGAACATATCACCCTGCTTACATGGGTCGTCCATGTAGGTTGAACATGTAAATGGTATTGAGGAGGAAGAAAAAAATCCTTCACTTTGTCATGGAAAGCCTTCCAAGTTGTTGGACGCTTTGTACTATGTTGTAGGACATTCCACGAGAGTTGAGCTTTTTCTACTAAATAGTTAGTGCCAAAGTTCACTTTTTCACTTTTAGCATAGGTTTCATCAGTATAAAAATCATCAAACTATGACAACCCTGAAAGAACTAAGGTGCCATCCTTATGGCCATCAAATTGTAGAAACTAGTAATTTTTAATACCAATCTTGGAATGTATGCCATCCAATTGAGTAGAGACAATACATTAGACCACCCTCGTAAGGTTGTCTTCAGTTTGCATCTTCTAAAGTACTTCATCACATTGTTGGATCTCCTTTGCGCACCTCAAAGTTGATGCCGCAAGAGCTCAAGTTGTTGCTCGAGCGTTATCTCGGGTAGAGGTGACTCACCAAAATCCTCCATGGTGTTTTTAGGGTCCATCATGATGTAGAGAACAAACCCCTCTTGCTAGGTATGTAATGAAAATTTTTGAGGTTGTTTGAATTAAAATGTAAAAGGAAGGGTTGTTCTTGGGAATTGAAAAAGTAAGAAAGAGATGAAAGTTGTATTAAATATAAGGAAAGAAAACTAGAGTGACAACACAAAGAGATAATGTAGTGGTAAAACACTTCCCTTGTGTGAGTGAGGTTGTGGGTTCAAATCCTCCCACGTTTGTGAATATAAAAATCCTTATTTCCACTCATAAACTTAAATTGGTTTGCGCATAGCCAACAACTATCAATGGTTGCCAAGGGAGCCTTAGGTGCCAAAGATTCCAAAGTAATGTGTTAGTTATGCCTTAAGTTTTTCCTATGTTCTATGCATTAGTCGATGCCTTGGAGTAAGTCGAAGGAGTAAACGTAGATGGAAATGTAGGTTCTACTTTTAGAACTAGAACAAAAACAATAACAAGAAATGAAAACAGAAATGGAAACCAGAACGGGAATTGGAACCAGAAACAAAAATGAAAATCAGAACAGGAGCTGCAATTGCAATCACAAACAAAAAAGGAAACAGAAACAGAAATCGGAACTTCTTTAAGTTCCGATGATATCATGTCAAAAGCCATGAAAATGCTCTAGAGGAGTCCTTTAGGTGGAGGAATCCCAAACATTGTAACATTAGCCTTGTATAATAGAAGGAGTTTAGTGATTTCCAATCAAAGTGTCGTTCCCTTGTGTGAATGGACCATTTTTAGGTCACATGTACATAAGTTACTTCATGACTCTTTGTGGGCCACCTTTTTGCCATTTTGAGTAATTAAGCTGAATTTTTTAAATTTGCTTCTTCTAAACTGAATATCGTCTTCGCCTAGAGTTTGCTTATGTGTTTGATGCTTGAAATGTGTGTGCAAGAGTGTTATCTAATCTTCCTTCTTTTGTTTTATCCATTGTAGTGCTTCTATGAAACTTGGAAAGTTGTGGAGCAAGAGTCGTGTTTCCTACCATTCACTATTATGCTCATAACATGAAGCACATTTTGGAGATAAGGGTGAAAATACCACCATTAGATCCCTCTTGGTGCGAGCTTCGAAAAGAATCCTTGATGACTAGATTTGGATCTCAAAGCTAAGAGAAAACCCCTAATTTGTGCTTACGCCTACAAGACATATCGTGACGTGCATTTCGAGAGGGATAAGTGACTTGAGTGATACTTGAATCTATGATACATGCATTTTTAGCACGTTCATGTCATTTACCATCATGTGTGCACATGTCTCCATACATGATGTGTCTAAATCCATGGATTGATAATTAAGCATGTATTAATCCATCAGTATATGCACTTGTAGGCAAATGAGGTATAGTCTCAGGTAGCACAAGTCGCTAAGGCTCTATGACTTAGTTACACAATAGTCATTAGAAAAAAAGAGTGGTGGCAGTAGAAACAAAGATATGATGGAAGCACATGGTTGGAATTCAATAGACGACATAAGCCTTTGGGAATTGTCTAAATATGAAAATTAAAACAAAAGACGTTAATGAGTGTGACATAGCTAGAGAGAGTGGTAGGATGTGAGATGTAAGATGGTTGTTAGAAATGTCAATGGAGCAATCACAACTATTGAAGATAATCTTCTGAGTTGTCGGGATCTTAAGTAAAAAAAAAAACTTTACTTGCAAAGGTCCTATCCATCAAACATTTCAATTGTCGACGTGTTCAAACTTGCTAGTTCATGTAATGAGGTCAAAGTCAAGTAGATGCATAAAAAAACGAAGGGAGAAATCATTATTATCAAAAGATATGGCCATCAACATTTTTATATCATCCTTAAACTTGTTAAGGGGATGTTTATGTAGAAATCCATAAAAGTGGTTGGAAGTTTCTGAAGCACTCAGTCCCTAGATAGTTAGGATGGAATTGTGAGGCCTCAATGGTGCAATAGGGTGGTGATGGATCAAAATGAACAAGGAGGAGTGAATCCCATAAAACTCTGCATTTAATATGACGGTCTTTGCTATCGTTAATGTTGAAAATCAAGCTTCAACCTTATTAAAAAATGGACCATCACATGGATGCCACTTGGAGCTACATAGAGAAAGTATCTTAACATGAGAAATCAAGATAAATTTTGAATTAACATTCTCTTTTACAACAGACATATTTTGAATCACACTTAGGTGTGATTAAAAGCCTATCATTTAGGTATCATTACATGAGAGAGAATGTGTTGGCTAAGGAGGTTCAAGTGCAACATATAAGTACCAAGGAGTTATGTGCTCACATTTTTAGCAAAGGTTTGGATTCATAGAAACTGACAAGGTTCAACAACAACATTGGATTTTTGTAATCGGGTTGAAGAATTGGAGCTTGAAGCTTGAGAGGGAGTGTTGAAAGTGAAGCTTCAACATTGTTCATAAATGGACCATCACATGGATGCCATTTGGAGCTACATGGAGCAAATCTTCAAGCACAAAAAATCAAGATCAAATTTGAATTAGAAATCCTCCTCATAAAAGACATATTTAGAATCACGCTTAGGTGTGATTAAAAGCCTATAATTTAGGAAAAGTGATTCCTAACTTGTAGGCACCATTTTCAACTCTATATGAACATAGAAAGATCTTCGAATGTGTGATCTAACATATGTGTGTGCCCTTTAGGAGTCTTAAGAAGCTAATATGCCCCTAAACTAAGAAATCTCTCTTCTTTCTTTCTTCAGTGATTTGAATAGACTTAATGTAGCCGTAGCTAGTGTAGGTAATTGTGTGTGATTGTTCTAGATTGTTTTCAGTGTTGAACAACTTTCATTTTTCATATCTCAAGCATTTCTTGTATTCTTTGGTTTTCTTTGAAAGTAAATCAAGACTTTTAAAGTTTTCACAAATTTTGTCTCAATTCTTTTCATAACCAGATCTAGAAGTGAGTGGGTGTCTATTTGTGTATGGCTCATTAAGGCCATACCTTTTCTCTCTTGGAGGCATTGGTTCTTTAGTAGGCATAACCATTTTGAGTGGAATACCAAGCATTAGCAAGATCTCTAAGTCTACTTTATGTGTGCAAAAGCTCTCATGCTGACTCCTCAAGATCCCACAAATTTGACTCTTTCAATGAACAGAGGTTTTGTAAGTGTGCATGTGAGGCCACCATTCCTTCAAGGCTGTGTAGGGAAGTTGTTAATCCTGGCATCAATTAGCAATAGGAAAACTCAAATGGAAGGAAAAAGTTTTTCAATGTTTCTCTAAAACAAAAGAGGTTTGAAATTCATACACTTTGGTGTGCAACGGATGTTGAAGCAAGTCCATACATAATTAACTCTATCTCTGTTTTTTTATTACCACATATTAGAGGATGCAGGATCGCAAAAGAAGTCTACATGGCTCAACCACTAGGATATGAAGACAAGGAAAAACGAGATTATATGTGTGAATTAAGGAAAGCACTTTATGGTTTAAAACAACCTGCTAGAGCTTGGAACCATAGACTAGTCATATATTTCTAGGAACAAAGCTTTGTTGCTAGCAAAGGAGATTCTTGTTTGTTCATAAAGAAGACTAACTCAGATGTTAATTATCTATGTGTTTATCTGGATGAAA